>JAVCKW010413317.1:0-18034 GCA_034780715.1 Peltospira delicata | reverse complement strand
AATAGCTCATCTTCAGGCTTTGCAAAGTGGTCCATCCCTACCATCTTGTAGCCATTGTTTTCAAAAAAGTCGATAGTGTATTGTAAGATCTCTAGTTTTACTTTTGGACTAGGGAGAGTTGTCTCATCTATCTTTCTCATCGTCTTTTTAAGCCAAGGAACATGAGCATAGTTAAACACGGCAAATCTATCTGCATCAAGCTCTCTTGCTACTTGAAGAGTCTTTTTAAATGTCTCAAAAGTTTGATATGGAAGCCCGTAGATTAGATCTACATTTACAGACTCTATACCGGCACTTCTTGCTAGATCTATCGCATCTTTTGTTATATCAAATGGTTGTATCCTATGGACTGCCTCTTGGACTTTTTCATCAAAGTCTTGAACACCAAAACTGATACGGTTAAATCCTCCATCTTTAAGAGCATCCATATGATCTTTTGTAAAAAATCTAGGATCTATCTCACAACTAATCTCCGCATCTTTTGAGAAGTTTTTAAAGTAACTTTTTATGAGATCTATCACCTCTTTTAACTGCTTAGGAGTGAAGAATGTCGGAGTTCCTCCACCAAAGTGCATCTGTATAACTTCTCGTTTTGTATCTATATATTTTGATAGGATCTCAAGCTCTTTTTTTAGGTAGCCAATATACCGAATCTTTTTATCCTCTTTAGAGGTAAAAACTACATTGCATCCGCAAAAATAACATGCACTTCTACAAAATGGTAGATGAAAATAGAGTGAGAGAGGAGTTTTGCTATCTTGATTTTGAAGTTCTCTTATATATGAGTCTTTATCAAAACTCTCATCAAACTCTAAAGCAGTCGGATAGCTAGTATATCTAGGACCTGGTTTTGAATACTTTGTAAATTTATCAAAATCTATCATTTTGCCTCATTATTGTTGCTTAGTTGGGGTGGTAAAAAGTCAGTGATATTTACAAAAAGATTTGGGTGCTCTTCTTTGATGCTTTTTACCAGGTTGTCTAGATCTATGCTTATTGGTTGGTTTTTCTCTTTTTGGGCAAGGTGCTGTATTTTATCCATCGCTACCACCCAAACATCATCAAAGTCATTTGGTATATTTTGCCAGATAGTCTTCTCAAGCTTTAGATCAAAGTTCTCTTTTTGGACATTTTTCAAGATATTTATCATTTGGTTAAATGCCTCAAGAGGGATAAAAGCATAAGCTTGTTTGTCATTATCCTCCTCGATGGCAAACCACGGATCTTCTGGATTTTGAGTTCCTGACTCTAGATGAAGCTCCTTGATCTTTGGATTTTCTGTACTTTTTATAGAAAATAGTGTCTTGTTGCTCTCATCAAGCCCTAGTGATTTTGAGAGTGAATCTATCTTGTTTATTAGTTGTTTTTTCTTCTCTTGTGGCATCTTATCCCCTATGTTTATCTAGATATACCATTATACCCTTTTGTGCATGAAGTCTGTTTTCAGCCTCTTCAAAAATGACATCTGCATGCTTTTCAAAGATCTCCTCACTCACCTCATATCCCCTATATGCAGGCAAGCAGTGCAGAAATATAGCATCTTTTTTTGCTAAGTTCATCAAAGCTTCATCAACAATAAATCCTTCAAAATCGTTTACTCTTTTAGCTTTTTCCTCCTCTTGACCCATGGAGATCCAAGTATCGGTCGTTACAACATCCGCATCTTTTATAGCCTCTTTTGGATCATGAAAGAAGGTGATCTTGGCTCCAGATTTTTTAGCTTCAACAAGGGTTTCATGCTGAACAATACCATCTGCTTCATATCCGACAGGACTTGCTACATTTAAGCTCCATCCCATCTTGGCAACTAGCCACATCCAGGAGTGAGTCATATTGTTTCCATCACCGATATAAGCGATAGTTGGATTGCTATCTTTGCCAAATTCTCTTAGAGTCATCAAATCAGCCATAAGTTGCACAGGGTGATAGAGATCAGTCAAGCCATTTATCACAGGCACTTTTGAAAATGAAGCAAACTCCTCAAGAGCCTCTTGTGAGTAGGTTCGAATCATCACCATATCTACCATCCGACTCAAAACTCTAGCGGTATCTTTCATCGGCTCACCTCGTCCAAGTTGGGTATCGTTTGATGATAAAAAGAGAGCATGACCACCAAGTTGATACATACCTACTTCAAAGCTGACTCTCGTTCTTGTAGAGCTCTTCTCAAAGATCATTCCAAGTGTTTTATCTTCTAAAAGTCTGTTTTTCTTACCATTTTTTAGATCATGCTTTATTTCAAATGCTAGATCGATCATCTCTAAAATCTCATCCTTTGTGAAATCTTTTAGAGTCAAAAAGTGTCGCATAGCTTTTCCTTGTAGCTTTTGATTTTGAAAAACAGTTATTTTATCTAAATTTTACTATTTTGGCAAATTTTTGGATCTGTTATGCTTAAGAGAAGCTCTGTTATTATCAAAAAAATATTTAAAAGGAGAGCCAATGTCAGCACTTGTAGAGTTTGCAATATTTCCAACAGAAAAAACCCAAAGCAAAGCGGAGTATGTAGCAAGAGTTTTGGATATCATCGATAAAAGCGAATATGAGTATCTCTTTACTCCGATGGGAACAATCGTTGAGACAAGCACAGTCAAGGAGGCACTTGATCTAATCGATAAAGCCTATGAAGTGCTACAAAGCGATTGTGGTAGGGTTTATAGCACAATAAAAATAGACTGGAGAGAAGGAGAGCTTGGGAGGATCAACAAAAAAACAAAATCTGTTGAAAAGAAGCTTGGAAGAGAGCTAAAGAGTTGAGATATCTTCTCTTTGCCTACTCTATAATTGCCTATATATCTGCTTTTGCATCACTTTTATATCTCATCTTATGGCTCTATCCTTGGGATTTTATGCCTTATACAATCGACAAAGCTCTCATAAAGATCGATCTAAACCCTTGGTTTGTCGATCTAGCTTTGCTTTTGCTTTTTGCTCTACAACACTCTCTGATGGCAAGAGCTTTTTTTAAAGATGGAGTCTTAAGAGGGTTTTCAACCGCTTTTGTATCGGCAAGTTACTCGATTGCTTCATCTCTTTGTTTGGTGCTTATCTTTTTGTTTTGGCAACCTTTGGGCGAGGGGTATCTTTGGAGCTTTAACGATGGATTTTGGTTTTACTTTTTTAGCTCTTTTTATTTCATAGCTTGGATTGTCGCATTTTTAGCGACTTTTATCATCGATCACTTTGAGTTGTTTGGCTTAAAACAGGGCATAAGATCCTTTTTCAATCTCCCTGAACCAAAACCGACTTTTCAAGTAAAATCTCTCTACAAATATATCAGACACCCCATCCAAGCAGCTACATTTCTTGGTATCATCTCAACACCGGTTATGAGCTACTCGCATCTACTCTTTGCCATTTCTATGGGAGTCTATATCTTTGTCGGACTCAAATTTGAAGAGGCTTCACTCATCAGAGAGTTTGGAGACGAGTATAAAAGATATATGAGAGATACACCGATGTTGTTCCCACTTATAAAAATCTAAATAAGTGTCGATATTACCCTATCACTTGATCAAAGGGTAAAAGATGGCATATTATAGAGAGAACCGCTTATATAAAAGGCAGATCGAGCTTTGGGATGAAAATAGTTTGATCGAAAAAGAGCTTGAAGAGATAGCAAAGAAGAACCAAGAACTCGCTATGGAGTATGCCGTCTTAGAGTCCGATCTTATACAAAATATCTCTTGTGATAGTGCAAATTACAAGAGAGGAATAGAGACTCTTTTTCTGAGAGAACAAGCTCTTGATGATAAAGAAAACTTCTTAAAACATAAGTTATTTGAAAATAAAAAAGAACTCGCACAAATCTATGACGATCTATCCAATTTGATGAGAATCTAATCATGTCACACTATCAAAACAATAAAAAATTTATCAAGCAAGAGGATAAAAAGGGGATATTTGAAGCGATAGTATGCCGTTTTGCAAAGATAAATTGCCAAAAACAAAACCCTATAAAGTATCAAAACTTTCGAAGATATCCTGCACAAAGTTTGATGGTAAAAAAGAGAGAAGTCACTTTTAATTTTATAGATAAAGTAGTATTTCTAACGATAATCATGATTTGTGCAAGTATATTTGCAAATTTATTCTATTTACTATTTTTTGTAATTTTATATTTTATTGCCACAACCTTTATCTCCAAAGACTTTATAAAAGATATACACAAGATAAACCGAGGTATAGATGGAGAACTTTATGTAGCTCAGATCCTCAATAAAGTAGCTATCAATGAGGCAAAATATGGAACAGAAATTATGATCTTTCACGATATAGTCAATAGAGAAAAAAGTTACAATATAGATCATATTATCGCATCAAACAAAGGGGTTTTCGCTATCGATACGAAGGCTTATTCTAAAAGAAAAAAAGAAGATATCAAAATCAAAAAAGATCATATCAAAAAGGGAGAATATAAAACAAGAGTAGAAAAGGAGTCTTTGATAAAATCTCAAGCCAAATGGCTAGAAAAAGAGTTAGGTGTAGAGGTAGAACCGATACTCGCTTATATCGGCTGGTATGTAGATAATAAAGAAAATAGCAAGATCGATGGTGTAAAGATCATCAATATCTCTGATACCAAATTTTTATCAAATATCTTAAAAAATTCGCCAAGAAAATATGATGAAAAAGGTTTCAATACAATATGTAAAAAACTTCATAAACTCTCATTACAAGAGGATCGATCTATCCACTTTTGTTGTTCTTAGTCTAAACAAGTTACGATTTCCTACAAAACTCTCTCTTTCTTAAGAACAAAATATCAAAACCCAATACCCTATAAAAAATGAACCGATCTACCTACTATATCATCAAAAAAGGAAAAGTATGTCAAAAGTAGTTTATAGTGCGGTAGATGAGTTTGAAGAAGAAGTAAATGGCTATATAGAGGCAAGAGACAATAAGGAGGCTATGAAAAAGTTAAAAGAGAGCGGATTTGAAGATATCAAGCTTTATAGTGATGCCTCGATCTATGCAAATCATGAACATTTGGAGGGATTGAGCGAAGATAAGTTGGCAAATCTTGCAAAAAATGAGATCCAGATGCAAAAAAAATCTCTCTCGTTTTTCCCATATATGATGGAGAAACTAAGAAGCAGTTTTATCCCTATCGCTATCGGTGGAGCGATAACATACTATGGATATAGTTCAAATAGTTATATCATTGCCTCGATTGGGGCAATCTTCGCTTTTGCTTTGCCATTTGTTCATACTTGGATGTATAGTGCTATGAAAAGTTATGAGGATCTTATAAGAGCTGTCAGCTTTGGAGAGTGGAATGAAGCACTAAGGTTAGCAAACAATCTCAAGAAAAATAACAAAACCATAAAACTCGATCAACTCGATGCTTATGTAAATGGAGTTATCGCTACAAAGGTGGCAAAAGATGGCGATATAGCCAAAGCACTCAAGATTTTGGAAAACGATAGAGAGTTTTATGAGAAAACTCCCGGTATGTATCAAAATAGAATCGCTTCTTTGTATATGTCGATAGGTGATACAAAAAATGCCCTTTTTCACTATAAACAAGGCTATATTGAGGGTAAATCAGCAGTTCTTCTTTCTGATTGGACTCTTATGGAAGCGATGGTAGGAGATAGAGAGATAGCCAAGGAGAACTTAGAAAATTTAGATCCTGCCCAAATACCGATATATGCTATAGCTTATCTCGATCTAATCAATGGAATCATTTCCTATAAGGAGGGTAATCTGAACAAAGCGATAGAGGCACTCTCAATCGCTCATCAAAGCTTTAGTGAATACTCACAAAACCCGGCTCTTTGGTCAGCAATCGCACTTACATCCGCATATCTCGCACTCGCATACGATAAAGTAAATGATAAAGAGAGTGCTTATAGCTACCTTAGCGGAAATATCGTAAAGATATTAAAAGAGCATGCCCCAAAAGAGTTGATGAGTGAATTAAGAGAGCATTTTCCTTCGCATTTTGCTATTTAGTTTTATATTAAATTGAACTCTAAGTTTTTTAATCTAACTGGAGTTCAATTAAGCTCTTTTTCAAATGCTTTCCGTTTATATAATATACAGAAACTTGAGATATTGCTATTATAATCATAAAAAATTATTGATTCTAAATTTCAATATTTATCATAACTATAATATGTTTTATAATCATAAACTCCGTCGGATTTATATTCTTTTTGGGTAGAATCATACCAATCTTCATATTCTACAACTCTATTGCCAAGACTATCATATTTATAGGCATATTTAATATTTCTATCATCTGAAGTTGGTTCTTGAAAATTATAATCTGTTTTTACAAGATTATTATCATTATCATAGTAATAACGATAATAATCATCTGGCTTTCCTCCAATACGACCAAATGTATATGAAAATGTCAATACTCTATTATACTCATCATATGTATATTTCCACACTTCACCAGAAGATATTTTAGTAAGTAAATTTCCTTTACTATCATATGTAAAAGTATAAGAATCATACTCTAAAGGATCTCCATATAAATTATAAGTATAATTATATATTCTATGTCCATCAATATCTTCTTTTCGTATTAATTTATCGTCACTATCGTAAGTCTCAATTCTTCTTAAGATATCATTTTTTTTAATATAAACTACAGTCTTATTATCGATATAATCATATAATTTTGTGGTTTGATCTTTTCCTATAACTCCTTTTGTTATTGTTGTTATTGTTTTAACTTTTATTCTACCTTCATTATCATATTCATTTTTTTCATCATAAAATAAATTACCGTCTTGATCAAAACCCTTTTTTGTCAAAACTTGCTGATTTTGATTAAATGTATATTTATATTGTTTATCATTATTTACAAATTTTTTTAACTTGTGTAAATCTATATGCGAGGGAATTTCATCTTGAAAATAGACTCTGCTATTAATCAGATTACCATATTTATCGTATTTAGAAAATGAAATTTTATAATCTCTGGCTCCCAAAGAGACTTTATACAAAAGTTTAAACTCTTTTAATTCTATATTAATAGTATATTCTACTCCATCAATAAGCACTGTAAAACTATCACTACCTATATAGTCCTCTTTAGGAGTATAAATAATTTTAGGAGTTTTACCAGATAATTTTCCATGTTTAGGAGAAGATATTATTTCATAACTATGCGAGGAATTCCCTAAAGCAATCCTTTTTGAATGTCCTTTAGAGACAATAATAGTCCTGTTAGTATCAATAATATCAAGATTTTTTAAAACATTAATGTTGATAGTAGCAATCTCTGAACTACTATTTTTTTCTTTTATCAGGAACTTTAAAGTATCAATCCCAACAAATGATTTATTTGGTATATAAATATTATTTTTATAAACTCCATGTTTAGGATAAGACACTATCTCTGTTTTAAATTTGTAAGCATATGGGATACTATAGGCAAATGTGTGTAAGATAATGTTTAGAGGTTGATTTTCATAGGTATAGAGAGTTTGAGGTATAGCTGTAAGATATTTAGAGACTTTTAACTTTTGTTGAGGAATAATTTCAGTGCTATTATTACCCTCTTTACTCTTAATAGAAGAGTCGTTATTTTTAGAGCCTCCTCCACAACTAGCTAAAAAAAATATAATAAAACCAAATAATACTCTTATAATCTGCAATTATATCCTTTCTTTAAATATTATTTGTAACCCCCATTAATATCAGGTTACTACTTATCAAGACATTTAATGACTCAAAAGCCTCACCGCCTCTTTTGCATGATAGGTGATGATGATATCGGCTCCTGCTCGCTTAAATCCAAGCAGAGTCTCCATCATCACTCTATCATAGTCAATCAGATCGGCTTTTGCAGCCGCTTTTAACATCGCATACTCTCCGCTGACATTATAGACTGCAAGTGGGAGTTTGGTATTTTCTCTCACATCTCTGATGATATCCATATAGGCAAGAGCCGGTTTTATCATGAGGATATCAGCACCCTCTTTTTCATCTTCGATACTTTCGTTTATCGCCTCTCTTCTATTTGCCGGGTTCATCTGATAGCTTCTTCGATCTCCAAAGCTTGGAGCGGACTCGGCAACATCTCGAAACGGTCCATAGTAAGCTGAAGCAAATTTTGTAGAGTAACTCATGATAGGAAGATTGATAAATCCTGCACCATCAAGCCCCTCTCTGATAGCTGTGATCATCCCGTCCATCATACCGCTTGGTGCTATCATATCGGCTCCCGCTTTGGCATGGATGATGGCTTGATCTGCGAGAATTTTTAGGGTTGCATCGTTGTTTACCGTTTCGTTTTCTAGATCAAGTATCCCGCAATGCCCGTGATCGGTGTATTCGCAAAAGCATAGATCTGTTACGACAAACATATCAGGATGAGCCTTTTTGATCTCTTTGATAGCAGTCGCGATGATCCCATGCTCACAGAGTGCATCACTGCCGATGCTATCTTTGACTTCTGGTATCCCAAAGAGGATGATTGCATAAAGCCCTAATTTTTTAAGCTCTTCACACTCTTTTAAAATCTCATCGATACTCATCTGAAAGACTCCTGGCATCGAAGAGATCTCATTTTTAACTCCCTCGCCGCTTTTGACAAAGAGAGGATAGATAAAGTCATCTTTTGAGAGTCTTGTCTCTGTTACCAAATCCCTTAAGTGCTCATTAAGTCTTAGTCGTCTAAACCGTTTAAACATAGATTTCCTTTTTATTTGCTATTATTATTCTAACATACCTTTAGGAAAAGTTCATATATGAAGATCGAAATATCAAACGAAGCAAATCTCCCTACAAAATATGGTGATTTTAGAGTCCAAACATTTAAAGAGGGGCAAAAAGAGCATTTGGCTATCTTTACCAAAGAGCTTGGTGATACTCCCATCGTTCGAGTCCATAGTGAGTGTTTAACCGGTGATGCTATCGGGAGTTTGAAGTGTGATTGCGGGGAGCAACTCGATTTTGCACTTGAAAAAATAGCAAAAGAGGGGGGAGTGGTCTTATATCTTCGTCAAGAGGGGCGAAATATCGGACTTTTCAATAAAATAAATGCCTATGCCCTGCAAGATAGAGGACTTGATACGGTTGAAGCGAACCATCAACTTGGCTTTTTGGATGATGAGCGAAGTTATGAGATTGTGGAGTTTATCCTCAAACATTTGGGTATCAAAAAGATAAGACTTCTTACCAACAACCCTAAAAAGATAGAATCCATAAAGGGTGTAGAGATTGTCAAGAGGCTTCCTATCATCATCGATGCAAACAAGCACAACAAAGAGTATCTCAAAACAAAAAAGAGCAAAATGGGACATCTGCTCTAAAAAATATTAAATAAATTTCACTCTATGACGATATTTAAAAATATTAAATATTTTAGGGTAAATAATGAAAATATTAACAATACTTCTAGCTTTTTGGCTTTTTGGCTGTGGTGGTGGATCAAAAAGTGTAAATAATCAGACTGGTGATAAAGAGAAGGTAAAAAAAGATACAAATATATCTCAACCTTCTCAATCCAAAGAGTGGGAACTATCAAAAAATATAGTGCCTGTTTATAGTATGAAAGATGGCAATATTACTGATTTTTCAACAATTATCTACCCAAAACATCCAAGAATATACTTTAGAGATACAGATCTTGAGTATCTTAGATCCAAAATGAAGAGTAGAGAGTGGAATATTATAGAAGATCTCATTACCGGTGACACCATGTTTTATAAGGGCATACCGTATGAGAAAGCATCAAAGATTTTAAAAAAACATTTTGAAGATACTGATTATACTAGATTGTTGGCACTATATGCATTTATGACACAAGATAAAGAGTATAAAGATTTAGTCATTCAATGGGCATTGGATGGATTATCCAAAATAAATAGTGAGATCAATGATCATGTAAGACCAAAGATTGCACGACTTGCTGAGATCTATGACTGGTTTCATGATGATTTGACAGATGCTCAAAAAAAGAGACTAAGAGATGTAATAAAGAAAAATGTTGATATTTTTATGAGCTTCTTTCAAGCAAAACATCCAGATTTTATACAGAGTCACTCTAGGTGGGGGCATGGTGTGGTGGCTGATGCTTTGCTCTCAATGTATGGTGATTTTGATGAAGAGTTTACAAAATCATATGCAGATGAACTTTTGAGCAAGATTCGACAATATCTAATCACTTATGAAAAGACTGAAAACTATATTGCAAGCGATGGCGGATGGCATCTTGGATGGATGTACTCATTTTTTTATACAAATTATAGTTTTAACTACCTTGTATGGTCAACAGCTACAGATGAGACAATGCTAAATGACTGGATGGGAGAGCAATCATATTGGTTTATCTATGGACTTAAAGCCAACAATACATTCCCATCTATGGGAGATGGTCCGATAAACAATAATGGTATAAGGCTGGGCGAATATGTAGCTTTGTATCAAGCTAGATTCAAAGATGATAAATACGCTAAAAATTTTCTCTATCAATTATCACAGACAGACTCATATTATGAAGATCGAAACTACTTTATGAGATTTTTATTCTCAAAAGAGAATCTTAATCAAAAATTAATGAAAAATGATCTGCCACTCTCAAGATACTTTAAAAAACCTGGTGTTGTTGTTGCGAGGGATAGTTGGGGTAAAGATGCTACGATGTTGATCTTTAAATCATCTACATTTTACAATGCTGGTCATCACCACAGAGATGAAAATAGCTTTACGATTGATTATAAAACATCACTTGCTGTTGATAGTGGTTTTTATGATGCAACAGATACTCCACACTTTAAAAACTACTACACAAGAACAATAGCACACAATGCAATCACTGTCTATAATCCTAACCAAAACTATTATTACTTTGTACACTATAATGAAGATGTTCCAAAAGAGGAGAAGAGATTGCCAAATGACGGAGGGCAAGTCTACCTTGAAAAAGATCCGATAGACCTCAAAGGAATGCAAACTTTTGCCAAATTTGATGGTGTTACACGATACCATTTTGATAAAGAGTACACATATATGCAAGGTGATGCCACAAAAGCTTATGATAAAATTACTGTATCACTTGCAAAGAGAGATATTTTGTATCTAAATGATGGCGAATATACTCACCCAGTAACAATAGTTTATGATAGGATAGAGTCAAGAGATCCAAACTTTCAAAAGAGATACCATCTCCATACAGAATCAACAGTGCAACCAACTATAAATGGTAAAAACTTTACTACTACAACAAAGGTCTATGAAAAAGATAGTGATGGTAAATACAACTTTAAAGAGAGAGTGAAGATGAGAAATATAACTCTCTATCCAGAAGATGCAGAGTTAAAAGTAAGGGGAGATGTCGATAGACTAAGTAAAGAGGCTTATCCATATTTTGACAATCTAGATGTAGATACTGCCCCAGATAAAAATAGTAGTATAGTGAAAGCCTGTATGAAAATCCTTGATGACAAGATTGGAAATTGGAGGCTAGATTTAGAAGTGCCAACTGGCAAAAAATATGATCAAATCCTAAATGTGATATTTGTAGGAGATGAAAATGAAGTTATGCCTGACTCCCTAAGGCTTATTGATTCTAATGACAACTTGGGTGTAGAGTTAAAGAGTCGAATTATACTATTTTCTAAATCCAGATCCAATGGTCTAAACTTTAAGTACAAGCTATCAAAAGATGGTTACTTCAAACATACACTTTTAACAGGATTTAAAGAGGGTGATATAGTTAGAGTTGCTATAAATGGTAGATTTATAAAAAAAGTAAAAGTAAAGAGTGGTGGTTGTGTAGATTTTGATCTAAACACTATAGCAAGTGATGAGATAACAGTGAGAAAATAGTAACATAGGGTATAATAGCCCTATGCAAAAATATGATAGATTTATAGAGTTACTTTTAAAATATAACAAGATCCACAAATTAACAGGCTCCAAAACAAAAGAGGATCTCTTGACAAATATCAAGGACTCAATATATCCACAAAATTTTTTTGACTTTAAAAAAGTCAAAAAGGCTGTGGATGTCGGCACGGGAGCTGGATTCCCCGGACTCATCCTTGCGATGGAGTATCCTCATATAGAGTATAGTTTGGTTGAGCCTCTAAACAAAAGAGTAGCATTTTTACACCTTATCAAGAGTGAATACGATCTAAACAATATCACCATCATCCAAGATCGAGTAGAAAAGATAAAAAAAGATAAGATCGATCTTATCACTTCACGAGCTGTTACAAAAAGTGACACTCTGCTTACCCTTTGTCAAGATATCATTGAACCAGATACGAAACTTCTACTCTATAAAGGGAGCAGTATCCAAAGCGATCTACCAAGTAACTATCCATATAAAATCTATAATAGAGGGGATAGAAACTATCTATTGATAAATTTTGAGTAAAATAGCAATAAAACTTAAGGAGTCTATATGAAACTAATAATCTTCGCCCTGATAGCCTATGCTATCTACATCCTCTTTTTTAAAAAAGGTGGCATGATAAATAGTAAAAGTCAAAGCGATGACGATAGTGAAACAATGGTGGAGTGTCAAGAGTGCCATACCTTTGTAGCCATAGAAGAGAGTATTAAAAAAGATGGCAAATACTACTGCTCAAAAGAGTGTGCGAGGCTTACATGATCATCATCGGAAGTGAATTTGTTGAGTTTGATCCTCTTTATTTCATCAAAAAGAGTGATGATATCAAAGCGACTCCATCAAACTCTACCGTGATCTTTGAGTTTTCAAAAGAGAAGGTTGAACTATGTAGCTTTTGCAAAACAGATGGAGTAGAGTTCGCTCTTATAGCTGACTCATATCTCGATCTAATCTATGCCAATAGTTTTGATCCAAAATATATCGTTTGCGATAAAGAGCTTGTGAAAGATGCACAAAAGTTTGCTGATGAATATCTTATCGATGCTAAAATTCTCTTATACAGCTCAGTTGAGGATGATCTTATCTGGGTTGCCAAACACTCCATTGACGGGATACTGTTTGAAAGAGGGATAGATTATGAAAAATTGAGTAGTTAAAGAGGTCTATCTAACGACCTCTTTATGGTGTCTAAGCCAGTTTGTTATACCGCCTTTAAGCTCTAAGACATTTTTATAGCCCATCTGTCCACTTAAAAATCTTCCAACCATCTTGGTTCTGCTTGCAGTTCTACAAACCAAAACAAATGGTTGATCTTTATTTTTGACAACCTTGCTAAACTCACTCATCCATTTATCGATGTCATATCTGCCTCTATCGTTAAAAAACATCAATTTGTGGCTTCCTTTTATAACACCGGTCTCTCTCCACTCTCCGGGAGTTCTGATGTCGATAATGGGAACATTTTTTTGCATAAGTTTTGAGAGTTCATCAACTCCGACACCCTTAAAATCCGCCATTAAAGCTACTTGAATAAGTAGCAAAAATCCTAAAATCTTTTTTATCATTTCTAACCTTTCTTACTCTATTATTTTGATATTGCTTCCCAAAACATCACTTTGATTTGCTTCGGGGGCTATTTTTACATCTATGCCATTATATTTATCTCTAACCTCTTTTAACTCTTCAAGAAACTTCCAAGGGCGAGAACCACCAATCTTCTTCTCTCTGATCTCACTCTCATCTTTTGGATCTATAAAGAAAAAAGTTGGAGCACGATTTGAGATATATCTTGTTGGATAGTATCTTCCCTTGATATCTAAAAGAAGAGTTACAAAATTTTCATTCATGTAGTTTAAAACCTTCTCTCTCTCAAAGACTATATTTTTCATATATTCACAATTTGGACAACCATGTTTTTCGATCATGATAAGAAGTACTTTATTCTCCTCTTTTGCCTTTTTCAAAGCTGTATAGTAGCTCTTCTCATATGTGAAGTTGTGGATCTCAACTCCCAGTGCAAAAAGTGACATAAACCCCATCATAAGAATTAAAACTATCTTTTTCAATCTGCTTTCCTTTGGTTTTTTCTATTCTAACACACAAATGTTAACAAAAGGAGATAAAAAAACTGTGAAATTTCAAAATGAAATGCTTTTTACCATTTTGCAAAAATTTGATACTATCCTTTTATGAAAAAGTATGAGATATTAAAGAGTTATTTTGGCTATGAGAGTTTTAGGGAGTTTCAAGAGGAGTCCATCGATGCACTTTTGAGTAAAAAAGATCTTTTGACGATATTGCCAACAGGGGCTGGAAAATCACTTTGTTATCAGCTTCCAACCTTGATGATGAGTGGAGTTACTGTGGTGATTTCTCCACTGATTGCTTTGATGCAAGATCAGGTTCGATCTCTTGGAGAACTTGGAATCGTAGCAAAAACTATCAACTCTGATATGAGTGATGAGGATAGAAAAGATGTCTTTTATGCACTCAAAAGAGGAGATGTAAAGCTCTTGTATGTCGCTCCTGAGAGGATGATACTTCCATCTTTTGTGGAGTTTTTGGAGAGTTTAAATATCAACTTTTTTGTTATAGATGAAGCTCACTGTGTGAGTGAGTGGGGGCATGAATTTCGATCTGATTATAGGGAGCTTGCTTTGATAAAAGAGCACTTTCCTGATATTCCTATAGCAGCATTTACAGCTACAGCTACCAAAAAAGTAGCAGATGATATAGCTCTCTTGCTAAAAATGAGTGATCCAGTGATATTAAGGGGAAATGTCTATCGAAAAAATCTCTTTATCAGCTGTGAATCTCGCATCAAAAATGGCAGATCGCAAGTGCTGGATTTTTTAAAAAAGTATCAAAACGAGTGTGGAATCATATACACTTTTACAAGAAAAGAGACAGAAGAGTTAGCCAACTTTTTACAAACTCAAAATATATCAGCAAGAGCCTATCATGCTGGAATCAACAAGGATGAAAAAGCATCCATATTGCATGATTTTTTGTATGACAAGCTTGATATTGTAGTGGCGACTATTGCCTTTGGGATGGGGATTGATAAGAGCAATATCAGATTTGTCATTCATACTTCATTGCCAAAGACCATAGAGAGTTTTTATCAGGAGATCGGACGAGCCGGACGAGATGGCTTAGAGAGTGAAACTCTTCTTCTCTTTTCAAAAGCTGATGAGATTCAAAAGAGAGAGTTGATAGCAAATGCGACAGATACAACTTATCAGCAGGTATTGGAAGATAAACTCTCCAAGATGTATAGATTTGCAAACAGTATGACAAAGTGCAGACACAGGCTTTTGAGTGACTATTTTGAAGATGAGTCATTTGATTGTGGGGATAAGTGTGACAATTGTCTTAGAGAGCCAAGTGCAAAAAAGCAGATCACAACTGAAGCAAAGATGATACTCTCAACCATCTATAAAAGTGGGCAGAGATTTGGAGTAAACTATGTGATAGATCTACTGCGAGGTGCAAAAACAGCACGAATAAGAGAGTTTGGGCATGACAAGCTTTCAGTCTATGGCATAGGTGAGCAACACTCAAAGCAGATCTGGATCCATATAGTAGATAGGCTTTTTGATTTAGATCTGATCACTGTTGGAGAGCATCGAGCATTGCTTTTAAATAACAACTCAATCAAGTTTCTAAAAGGAGATGAAGATATCTATATTGATGAAGAGAAACTAACAGTTCGATCTACCAAAAAGGAAAAATATTATGATGATCCTCCAAAAGATGAAAAATTTGAGGCATTTAGAGAGCTTAGATCGGCTATTGCAAAAGAGGCAAATGTACCAGCTTATATTGTATTTAGTGACAAAACATTGTTAGAACTCACTGCCTATCTGCCAAAAAACAAAGCTGAAATGTTAGCGATAAATGGTATAGGAGAGGTGAAATATGAGAGATATGGAGAGAAATTTTTAGATCTTTGTCTGAAACTTGCCAAGGATTAAGGGCGATTTTATCAAATATAGGTAATATTTATTTTAACTATACAAAAGAGAAAAGGAGAAAAAAGATGAGAAGATTTAGTCTATCACTGTTGTTATTTATATCTATGTTTGTTGTAAGTTGTAGCGGAGGCAGTACTACAAAACCAGAGGATTTAGAGAAGTTACAGCCAAAGAGCAAAGAGTTTTCATTGCAAAGCCCAGCTTTCAAAGAGGGTGAAGTCATACCAAAAGTTTATACTTGTCAAGGTAGCAAAAATATACCGCCACTAAGATGGTTCAATGCCCCAAAGGAAACAAAGAGTTTTGTTTTAATCTTAAAAGATCCAGATGCCCCAAGTGGTCTATGGACTCACTGGGTAATGTATGATATACCATCCTCAATAGATCGAGTAGAAGAGAACAAAGTACCAACAGGCAAACAAGGCAAAAATGAAGTAGATGCAAATAGCTACTATCCACCATGTCCTCCAAGTGGAACACATAGATATATATTTGATCTTTATGCTCTTGATGTAGAGACTATTTCACCTGCTGATGAGCATAGAGTCGGAGTAGAAGAGGCGATGAAAGGTCATATCCTAAAAGAGACGAAGTTAACAGCCAAGGTTAGCCACTAATTTTTTTGAATGTAAGTTTAAAGGTTGTTCCCATATCAACTTTTGAGCTTACATCTATCTTGATATCATAGTTTTGTGCTATGGTTTTGACCATATCCAGCCCTATACCAAATCCTCCGCTTATCTTGGTAGATCTATAAAATCTTTCAAAAATATCATTTAGTTTATCGTTGGCTATCCCAATTCCACTATCTTGTATGCTAAGAACACTATTTTTAAGTGTTATATTTATGGTGCCGTTTACTTTATTGTATTTTATGGAGTTTGATACTATATTTGAAAATAGTCTTTTAAAATCCTCAACATCCATATATACTTTCGTGTCATCTAGGTTTGTGCGAATCTTGACACCTTTTTGCAAAGATAGCAATTCAAAATAGTTTAATTCTTCTTTTATGATCTCTTTTAAGGAGATGATCTCTTTGGATTTTTGATCATTGCTTTCTAAAAATAGATAAGTCAAATCTTTATAAAGCTCACTCAATCGCTTGGAACTTAGATAGAGGCGCTTGATATTTTTTGGATTTTTGAGTGCTTTTTCATTTGCACACATCATGATGGCTGTGATTGGGGTATTTAGCTCATGGGTGGTATCTTTGATGAAGCGATCTAGTCTCTCTCTTGCCTCTTTTAGTGGCTTCATAAAGAGTTTGATGAGATAAAACCCTACAAATGCTATCAAAAGATAGGAGAGGATAAAACCAAAAACAAGCCTCTTTTTAAGAGCATCGATACTCTTTTGAAAATCAAAACTCTCTACCTTGATACTGTAGATGCCAAGGTGTCCAAGTGGACTCTTATCGGTGATAACAAGAGCTTTGTTTGAGAGCTTGTCGCCAAAGACTTTTTTGCCATCTTTATCATAGAGGGCAAACTTATATCTTCTATCTTTTAGGGTATTAAAATCTAAACCTTTACCACTCATATGGGCATTGATGATCTTTGATGAGAGAGAAAAGCTAAAGTTTTTCATCCTCTCCACTGCAAGGTTATATCTAAGATCCTCTTGCATCTTGAAGATGAGAAAAAATATGATACAAAGGAGTATAAAAGTAGAGCTAAAGTAGAGAATAACAAACTTTTTGAGTGTATTTTCTTCAGCTCTCAAACTTATATCCTATCCCTTTGAGAGTCGTGATGCTCTCTTTTGGCAGAGCTCGTCTGAGATTTTTGATATAGGTTCTTATCGTTGCATAGGAGGGTTCATCTTCATAGCCCCATACATTTGATACGATCTCATCTATCGAGACAACTCTCTTACTGTTTTTGATAAGATACTCCAACACCTCTGCCTCTTTTTTTGAGAGTTCAACCATTTCCTCATCATGGATGATAGCTTTGCTCTTTTTATCATAGCTGTAACCATCTTTTAAACTCTCAAGTTCAGGGAGTTGCAGATGGTGAGTTTTTTTGATATTTTCGATTCTTAGCTCAAGCTCTTTGAGATCAAAAGGTTTCTTGATGTAGTCATCACACCCCAAACCAAAGCCTATCTCCATATCTTTAGTGGTATTGAGTGAAGTGATAAAGATAGTTGGAGTTGTTATCTTGATATCTCTTAGATACTCCAAAAGCTCAAAACCACTTAAGTTTGGAACACCAACATCAAACAA
>JAVCKW010412207.1:0-18055 GCA_034780715.1 Peltospira delicata | reverse complement strand
AGCGTACCGCTGATGACTGTGGAAAGTTTTGAAGTGAAGGGAGACGCGATGCTAGCGTCACCGAGACGAACAAGCTGTGACTTCTCCTCCTCCTCTAAATCCTTTAGAATGGACGCCAGCTTTTTCTGAAAGCATTCAAACAAAATACAACATATCAGCGACACATTTATTATTATTATTTTTTTTTAATTTTTTAATTTTTAATTTTTTATTATTATTTTTTTAAATAATTATTATTCTTTATTTCATTTTGGCATTGTTATGAGAAAAAAAAAATGAAGTATGAAGTATGGAAGAAAAATGGTGAGGATTTTATTCATCCATAGCTTGTGTTTTTAAATATGCTATGTATTAATATTGTATTATTGTACAAATTGTATATCGATGTTACTTTGCTTTCTACTCTTTGTCAATTCCAATTCCAAGATGAAATAAAGTGATACATTTATTTATTTATTTATTTGTTTGTTTGTTTATTTAGGCAATAAACTAATTTTGTTATTACTGACATAGATTGTTCTTATACCAACTTCATTATCATGGCAATCTAATAACAAAATATATTGACTTGTGACAAATATATCATTAATAAAAACAAATGAATAGCATGAGTAATTATTAATATTATAAGGCAGTAATTACTTTTATCTATAACTATAATGGTATTATGCAGATTGTCATAAAATGAAATCCAATGCAATAATGGCAAGTTTACAACATGTTTGGCTTTGGAATATCAAACGTAGTTCAGAACACAAAAGAAGATATGGTTCCAAAACACAGTCAGAACTTCTTTTTTTTTAAATTAAAATTTTTCATTATTATTTTACTGAAGACTGCATGTAACAACCCAGTGGTTTACTGATAGGGATCAGTCTTGCAACAACCATACATTAGGCAGGCACTGAAATGATTGGGCTACTAAGGCACCCTCAGAACTCCTAATTTTAACTATACTAAATTATTTCCTACACAGAGGTGTCAACTTGGGACAATACATATCTGTAAGATCATGACCAAATATCTGTACAATCTGAAAAAAATCTGTACAAATACTCAACACCCATTACAAAGCATAAATCTTATCATAGGATCCCGCTATAATACACCCATATGGAATAACAAACAAAATACAACTTGTTGTAGCACATATTATTTATTCTTGTGCCCTCTGTTATAAGCAGTGGTAGCATGCTTTGCTGTTTCTGTACACGCAGAGAGCAGTGGGTAAACCTTACGGCAACAAAGTGCGGTAAAATTCAGCACCATTTTGAAATATTTCATGGAGATCGCTAAAAATATTTGTTTCAACAAAATCATAAATATCCGTAATGATTGCATCTAATGCCCGTAAGCCCTTGCTGATCACAAAAATCCATAAGACTTATGGGAAAACTGTACAAGTTGATACCTCTGTTCCTACATGTTGGAACACAAAATATACTTTGACCCCCACGAAGCTTCTGACACCACTGTAAACTTTAATATCACTAAAGTGTTTATATTATTATTCAAACAAGCAGCCACCTGGGTTGGGGCCAGATTGTCTCCCCTGGCTACAGCTCTCTGCTTGGCCTTTCCGGTGAGCCTTCCTCGCTGGCCACTAGGTGGCGCCAGTGGCATCTTACCATTGTAGACATCACCATCAGCACCAATAGCAGCGTTCTAAAAGAGAACAAACAACCAAACAACAGTGCTACAGTGTTTTAATTACACAACAGAGCATGAATATATAACCAGGGTTCTCACTAAATGCTCTACATTGGGGGTCGAAGTGATTTTTTTTAGACATTTGGGGAGTCCCATAATAGCATTTTAAGATAAAACTAAAAAGGTAAGGGCCCAACCCAATTCCCATGCTTCAAAAGACATTTTTCAAGGGTCAGTGTAATCTGGATAATATTAGATATAACATTTATCAAAACTGCCAACTGATTTTCAAATCATATCTTACAGATAGCACAGTTGGTTATTTTACAGTTAATGGAACGAAAAGGCCTTTTTTGCTTATTTGTTAAGCAGAGTATATGCCATTTAAAACTAACAATCCGAATTTTGCCATTTGATGACCTGTAACTGAAACTCAATTTATATTATTATAAATAGTGCAGTCAGTTAATCAAATTAATTTCAGTCATAGGTTTTTTTTCCTTCTCCTAAATGAGTAAATTAATTGATAGAAACACTTGTTTCAAATATCAATATATTTTCAGTTTGATCTAGCATGCCATTGATTGGTCAATTGTTCTTTTTTTAACAATAAAAATGATTAATTTCTGAATTTTCAAACACAAAATGAATTAATGAAACAAAATATTAAAATATTAAAAGAAATCAAAAGTACAAAACATGTTAAATAATTAAATATTATATCTGTTCAAGTTCCTTGTTTGTGGATCATGAAATAACCTCTTTGATATTCAAATCAACAGAACATAATAACATTTGGAGGACAACTTCTTCTAACAACAACAACTAACAAATCACAGAATTTCAACAGAATTTTACCAACTGATGCTGATGTGCATTAAAACAATAAAAATATGCTCAAATATGCATGCATTATTGTTATAAGTACAAAATAAAACCATGAAGAAATGAATACAGAAAATGATAAGACAGAGAAATACACCAACCTCTTCCTTGTGTCGTTTCTTTTCAGGCATTTTCTCTGGAGCATTGGCTAGCAGGGCAACACCTAAAGAAGAGATTTATAAATATTGGCTGAAAATTATAAATTAACGGAAAAAAAAGAAGTAAAAAGACCCAACTTTATATTTATCTTAAAGTTCGATATAGCTTTTGACTGATACCCTAAAGCCAATTTATCTTTTGTGCTGAGGATATCATTAACTTTTATTTATTATGACAGGTTTAAAGATTCTATAATGTCATTTTCAAGTGAACATTAAAATATATTACATTTAACCATACATTTAATATATTTTATTAATGATAATTAATTAAACAATCACTCCATGATAATGATAAATACCTGATGAAATGATTAAACAAAAATATAGTTCCTAAAAACATTGTACATCTGAATAGCATAATTTGCCTCATACATAATCTGTAGTGGAAAAATTATGTTGTAAAATGTTCAATGTAAGTCACGAAGTATGTGTTTAATGTAAGTCATAAAGTGTGTTCAATGAGTCAGTGTGCATTCAATGTAAGTCATAGTGTGTTCAATGAGTCATAAAGAGTGTTCAATGTAAGTCACAGTGTGTTCAATGAGTCATAAAGAGTGTTCAATGTAAGTCACAGTGTGTTCAATGAGTCATAGTGTGTGTTCAATGTGTGTCACAAAGTATGTGTTCAATGAGATGTAGTGTGTTCAATGAGTCAAAAGTGTGTATTCAATGTGAGGTGGGCGACTGACCGACATGTGCGTGTTTGAGCGCCCCCACATCGTTTGTTACATCTCCACACATGAGCGTGGTGAAGCCCTGACTCTTTAGTGTGGTGATGATCAACTCCTGCAAAACACCAAACACACCAATACAGATTACTTAGGTTAAAGCTGCAGTTCCTGCAATTTTTTAAACATTATTTAATCATTTAGATCAGTTAACCACTGACAGTGTCCTGCGACCACTACATCAGCTGTTCAAATTTATCATAACTGGGTCACAAAAGACAGGCTCTTTCAAACCTATGCTTTGACTGACTCTGCACAATTTCAGAGCATTCCAGCAAGCAATAAGGTGAAATCATATTATTTTGATATCATGATACTGGTGTTACCACTGAAACCCAGGAAACTCATCGCATCTGCTTCATCAGAAAATAAACTGTGTAGGTAGAAAGACTGTACAATTAGTTTTTCCAACAGAAGTGAAAATTGTAAGAGGTAAATCAAGTGACAAATCAGTATACAGATCTTCAAGGAAAAAGGAAAAGAGTATTTTATTTAACGACACACTTAACACATTTTATTTATGGTTATATGGCATCAGACATATGGTTAAGGACAATATTGATATCAGAACGGAAACCCACTACCACCACATAGGCTACACATTCCAATAAGCAGCAAGAGATCTTTTATATGACCATCCCACAGACAGGATAACATATACCACGACCTTTGATACAACAGGCGTGGAGCTCTGGCTGGAACGAGACATAGTCCAAAGGGTCCACCAGGCAGGATCAATCTGACAACCCACCGCACCATGAACGAACGCTCTACTTTGAAGCTATGCCCCGCTCACAGGTATTCAAAGTGAAATAAATTAAAGGCTACTTATGACACTGCAGTGGGGGGGAGCATACAAGATATATTTATATGATTACTCAAGTTAGAAGAGTTACACAAAGCATAAAGATGAATAAAACCATACAAAGTTTTCCCAGTAGAATACTGAATTCATATTTAATCAGCTATGACTGAACATAAAACAGACAAACCTTTTGTTTTGGTGCCACTCTAGCAAACACTTTAGTATTTGGCAGAAGAATCTTCAGTAGCTTGGGATGATCAGACTGTAGGAACATCAGAGCCTAAAGAGAAAATATATTTATAAACATCATAATTATTAATATAATAGTAATAGTAATAGTAATAGTAATAGTAATAATAATAATAATAATAATAATAATAATAATAATAATAATAATAATAATAACAAACAACAACAATAACAATAATAATAACAATAACAATAATGACAGTAACAATAATAATAATAATAATAATAATAATAACAGTAATAATAATAATAGCAGCAACAACAACAACAATTTACATGACACAATCATGTGCATCAACAATGCCATCATCATACACATAATTGTGAAGAATTACCAGGACTCAAAGACAGGGACTACTGTCTCACATTGTGGGGTGTTTGTACCAATGAAATTATTTTGTTTAAGTTATTGTTGAACTGCAAATTTATTCTATTAAGACCAAACAATTCCATAAACAATTATTAAAAATGAATTTATATCTGAATTTAAAAATATTCACATTGTGTTGTTGTTGTAAATACTGCATATCTGTAATGAAGGGCCTAACACATCTGCTTGAATGGAAAGTTGAAGAGTTCATTACAGGTTGGACAGATGCAATGATTTACTACAAAATACCAATTCACATACGAACATTGTCTTATGTTTTTAACTAATTTTTTATTCAGTAAATCAGCGAAAACGTTGAATTTGTGTACCCACTAACACCGTTTTAATTAAAAAGAATTCAGTACTCAGAAGGTTAACCTACCTCCCCTGTGAGACAGAGGTCGTAGAGGTTGATGAGACTGGCTCGGAGGTAGAGGGGGAACGCTGGCAACACCACGCTGTCGTCTATAGACCTCCACTGCCACTCTGAGTCTATAATACACACACAGAGACATTTTTATTTTAAAACGCACTGAACATATTCTAGATGGCATCATAATGCTTAAAGACCATTCTGAAAATATGGAACAAAACAATTTTGATCTTTCGACGACCATTTGACAATTTTCAGTATACATAACAACAATGGATCTTATACATGTGCTATCATATAGACAGGATAGCATGTACGACAGTCTTTGTTATACAGTGATGGAGTTATATCCCAATGAGTCCATCAGGTGGGATAGATCCAGTGACCTACTGCACTATATTAATTCATTTATTCCAGTTACATTGCAGCTATTAGCTAGGAAATTGCTGTTATAAGTGTATTGTTTAAATAAAAAATGATTACGTGATTTCATAATTTATATCACATTGTGTGTTTTTATTATTCTTAGTAGTAGTAGTATTGTTGTTATTTTGCATTATTATTTTTTACCATACTTTTTTTTACCTAAACCATTTACAATATTTCTAAATATTTTTGATAAAAAAGGAAGAAAAAAGTATTATATCGAAAAATTCCCATGACAGGTAACATTCCAGATTACTGACCATTTTTCTCTGGATGTTGAAGAATTACTGTTTCTCTCTTGGTGATTTTCAGTTCCTTAGCGACATGGCAAGCCGTGAGGGGGTTATCTCCAGTTATCATACACACCTAGGGAAACAACACAACTTCAATAAGTGTACACATGCTAGATACTAGATCATGTCTTTAAAAGACATATGAGACATATGTAACAGTAAGGAAGGTCATCTTGGCCTGATAAATCTTTAGAAAATGTACCACTCTAAATCATTAACAATCATTTTGTTTTAAAACAAGAACAAAGTCAAAATTATAATAAAAAGCCAAACAATGTTTGCTAAGATATTATACAGAATACAACTTTTACTGCTACCAATTTTTTTTTTTTACAACTTTTGTTATTATTAATTTTGTTTCTGGAAATGTTTATTACACCCAGATCACTGGCAATGTCAAGGTTGGGGAGACTTGAATCATTGTCTTACAAATAATAATAGTAACACATATAAAACTATACAAAATATATACATTATGTTCACAGTTTTTTAAAAATATAACAAACAATTAAATCAGTTATAAGCTTCAAACCTGTAATCTGAGGGTCAAAAGGGAACAGGACAAAACAATTCTATCAAAAGTTAATATTAA
Organism: Peltospira delicata; assembly: GCA_034780715.1. Lineage (NCBI taxonomy): Eukaryota > Metazoa > Mollusca > Gastropoda > Neomphalida > Peltospiridae > Peltospira > Peltospira delicata. The sequence continues at coordinate 11,523 of JAVCKW010412207.1, read as the reverse complement.
ATTAGTAACTTAAACTGCCATATTAAAACCGTAATCATAAATAAACCAACAACATTGCAGATTAACTCACGTAATGAGAGGCCTGAAGAATCTCTCTGACGGCTGACTTGGAATCGTTCTTCAGGGGACACGAGATGATGATGAAGCCCGCGAAATGAAGATTGCATTCTATATCATCTCTTGTCGCTTCTCGGACCTGACAAAACAATTTCATATTAGTTACTGTGTCACCTAACCCATCAATAAAATCAAACGGAAGGACACATTTAAGTTTGCTACTGATATTATTAAAATTAATCAACATAATTTAGAACAAATATCTAATCAAACATATGAATACTGAAAGTAAGTATTGGGGATAATCAATTAGATTTAGCAAATTTTAAGCTATGCATAGTTTATTACTAAAGGGAAATACCTAGTTGTTTACTTGCTGTAGAGCTTTTTGAATATGATGGCCCAAATTACAGTGAATTTTATGCATGGCTATTTAATTTTCTAATTAATTTATCTATAGCAAGTATTAATTAGAAACTGTTGTCTGCTTACAAAAAGGCCAAGTGATCTAATGTAACCAGAAACCTATTTAAACTAAACAATCAGTAGTCAGAAGGTTAATGATCATATCAGTAGTCAGAATGTTAAAAATAGTATAATAAAAACGTTCTAACAGCTAAGCTGTGTTGTGTACCTGCTGGTGAGACATGGTGCCGAGTTTCTTGTATCCGAGTGCCAGCACGCGGGCCCCGCGCCGAGCCATGGCCAGGTACACTGAGTCGTAGTCCTCTGGCAGATCCTTGAACTGAACAACACACATCGTCACAAACAGATTTTTTTCTTAATGTATTTTACGTGCACATTCAGAGCAAGCTGTTATAGCCTCAGGACTCTGAGCCGTCTGCCCAGGACAGGATGTTAGTGGTTGGTAGTAATCGTGTTAAGGGTTAGAGAAGAAGAGAGGGTGTGGTGGCCTCACACCTACCCATTGAGTCGTTAGAAACTCGCTTTGGGTGGGAGCCGGTACCTGGATACGATCCCAGTACCTACCAGCCTTATTTTTCAAACCGACAGCTTAGACCACTACGTCATTGAGGCTGGTTCACAAATAGAGCTTACAACCACACTATGTACGGGTCATTTTGCCCTTATTACCCTCTACCCCTGAGTAGTTTTGCCACTTTTCCTGTTCGCCCCGAGTTGTTTGGTCCATATAACTGAGTCGTTTCGCCCTAATAAGTGAGTCGTTTTGCTCTTATAAGTGAGTCGTTTTGGGTTTAAGGGTTATATCGGAATCAGAAACATTTTCTATTAGAAAACTCCATAGTGGCTACCTGACAGGGATTGATCTCACATCAATAGCGTACCAGGAGCGTGCAGATGCTATTTATACATACATTTATTTAAAGTTCTGATAAATGCAGTTCTATTGAGAAACTGAGCTCAAATCAGATAATTTGCTACATTTAAGTGGATATGTTAGAAATGCATGCATGTATAATTGCCATTTTTAATTAAGTCACTTTTAAAATTAGCATCACCTAGGCTACTCCTTCTGATAAGCAGCAAGGGATCTTTTATATGCATTATCCCACAGACAGGATGGCACATACCATGGCCTTTGGTACACCAGTCATGGAGCACTGGCTGTAACAAGATGTAGCCCAAAGGGTCCACCAGGTAGGATCGATCCGACGACCCACTGCACCATGAGCGAACGCTCTACCTCTGAGCTACGTCCTGCTCTAGTAATCAATAATCACCTTTAAAAAAGAAATACACACAAATGGAAAAAATGACTTACCATCTTTTGTAGTGTTTCTGGCGCCCCTTTAACTGCGGCTATGTACTCTGTATCCATGGCACCGGGAGGGGTGTGGCCTGCTATGACTGACATTCGTTTCAGCGCACTGGCGAAGTGGAAGCGGTGAAATATCTTCAGACCGTGGGTGTTTCGTTTAACTGGTATCACTGCCTCACCTGAAGCAAGCAGCAATTCGGTGGTTTAAATAACAGGAGAGCTATCCATGTGAAAAGGTGTTTTTAACTAAGTCAAAAGTAGTATTAGGTAACTAGTCGAGTATGAGGACGGTTTTGTTTAAAAATGCATATCTGTAAATGTGGCGAATTGTAAATGTGGCGAATTTCCAATGTACGGCTTGGGAAGTGGCTTTCCCCAGTGGGTGTTCCACCATCTCAACTCCTCCCCTATATCTGTTAACAGACATTACTCTTGGTGATTTTCCACTGGACAGCCTGGAGGGTGGCCTTCTTGAGGGGTCTCCCACTATCCCCCAGCTCCTCCCCCTATATCTGTTAACACATGGTGAGCTTCCATTCAATGGCCTGGAGGATGGCATTCTCGAGGGGGTCCCCCACCCCTATATCTGTTAACAGACATTACCCTTAGTGAGTTTCCACTGGACAGACTGAAGGGTAGCCATCTCCCCTCTCCTCCCCCTATATCTGTTAACAGACATTACCCTTGGTGAGCTTCTACTGCACAGCCTGGAGTGAGGCCTTCTTGAGGGGGTCCCCCACCCCTATATCAGTTAACGGACATTACCCTTGGTGAGTTTCCACTGCACGGCCTGGAGGGTGGCCTTCTCGAGGGGGTCCCCCACCCCTACATCTGTTAACAGACATTACCCTTGGTGAGTTTCCACTGCACAGCCTGGAGGGTGGTCTTCTCAAGGGGGTCCCCCAACCCTATATTTGTTAACGGACATTACCCTTGGTGAGTTTCCACTGCACAGCCTGGAGGGTGGCCTTCTCGAGGGGGTCCCCCACCATCTCGTCGTCGAGCTGGACGAGGGAGTGGCATGTCGCCATCACCTGGATTGTCTCCAGCGGGGCCTCCACCGCCGGCAGGATCTCGGCGCCCCTGAAATGTCAAAGGTCATCACATTTTGACACATAGACTGCTATTAACCTTCAGACTACTAAATTCTTTTTTGTGAAAAACGGTTTTACAGGTGACAGTTTGCCGTAATTCCTAATTGTGACGTGTTGTGGATCCAGGGTTCGACCATTTTAACCTTCTGACTATTGAATTCTTTTCTGTGAAAAACAGTGTTAGTGGGTATACAAATACACCGTTTTTGCTTATTTACTGTGAATTGGAACGACATATTTTCGAAATAAAATCATGTTTAGGTTACATTTTATATCAATTAAAAACATTCAACATTGCGTAAAAATTTGAATCTAGATCTCCGGAAAATCATCCATTATTAAAAATTTATGTACTATGCTGACTTCAAACCTTTTCTGTAAACAACTTTGATCTTTCGTCCACCATTTCACAATTTTCAACGTGCATAAAACAATAGAATTTACCATCAAATTAGCTGATTAAATCAGCTATCAATCCCTGAAAGAGATCATGACGTTACACCATTACTGTCAAAAGAAAATACCAGAAACATTCACTTTCTAAAATCAAAATGTCTAAATAATTTTGAAAGAAAAACGAGAAAATAATACCACCTAACACTGTAATCTATTTCCTGTTGTTTGGGCATGCATGTTAGATATTTCTGGGTGAAAAATGGCGGGGAAATAGGATTAAAGGACACACTATGTTCTGGCAAACATCGGCTAGAGTTCATGACGTTGGGCAAGATATCTCTCGCCTGCATATCAGATTGAGTTTTTAAAAATAATTATTGTCTAAAGAACATACAATAAGGTGTACTGAAATAAGCTTAATTAAACTTGTTGGATAAAATCAACTCTCACTCACTTCAACCCCGCTACTCCCTCCACCACTAGGTTGTCACTGGTCAGGGTTCCAGTCTTGTCAAAACAACAGATGTCAACCTTCCCTGCAAATGGTATCCGGAACTGCTCTGTGCAGTATACAACTGGAAAATAATATTTTAACATTAAACAATGTCCTTATTACCAGTATTATTATTATTATTATTATTATTATTATTATTATTATTATTATTATAATATTATGATTATGATAATGATTATGATTATGATTATTATTATCATTATTATTAGTGTCTTTTGAAGCATGGAATTTGAACAGGACTGTTGATTTTTTTAGTTTTATCTTAAAATCCTATAATGGGATTCTTCAAATTTCAAAAGCTCAAATGACCCCCAATGTTTTGAAACAGTTAAAATCTAAGTTTAAACTGAAAAACAAAACAGATTTCCATGCAATATTTGAAACAATTTTTGATATATCAAAATACTCAATTGTATAATAACAGTAGCTAAACATATTGTTCATTAAACCATCTGCATATTACAAAATTAAAGAAAAGAAGAATAAGCTTTGAAAAAATTAGTAGCACAGTAACTCTACACTGAATAAGTAATAACTATGCTATAAAATCTTGTAAACACATTCCATATTTTTAGATATGTCATAAGCCCTGCGCTATTTAAATATATAAATATATTTGTGTATGTGTTATAAAAGTCTTCAACGGGTAAAGTACTGACACAGCTTGGTCAAGGCCAGCAGTGACGTGTTCACTGCCAGGGACAGTTCAATCGGCAGTTCGGGGGGTACGACCGATGTCAGAATGAGAGTGCACTCCAGGAACAGCTTGTAACGATTCCTCTTCAGATCTTTGGTTCCTGGAAACATAAACACACATTAACTGCCAACCATTTTTTTTATATAAAACATTATTCATTACTGGTGAATTACAATAAAGACAGGAAAAAAAGATGATGATGATGATGACGATGACGATAATTATGATTATGATTATTATCATTATCAATATTTAATTTTACGCCTTTTTCTGAAACCAAATAACCGATTTTTAGTTTTTCTGCTGGAGTGTCATTAAACACTTATTCATTCTCATTTTTCATTACCATTATTATTATTATTATTATTATTATTATTATTATTATTATCAATATTGAATTTTACACCTTTTTCTGAAACCAAATAGCCAATTTTTTGTTTTTCTGCTGGAGTGTCGTTAAACTCCATTACCATTACTATTATTATAATTATCATCATCATCATCATCATTATCATTATTATTATCATTATTATCACTATTGGTGTCTTTTGAAGCATGGAATCTGAACATGACTGTTGATTTTCTTAATTTTATCTTAAAATCCTATAACGGGATTCTTCAAAATTCATTAAAAAAACAACAAAAATTCCATTTAAACTCTTGGCCGCTGTAACCCCACCCCACATACCCTGTATCCAGACGTATGCCGCTGCGATGATGGCGAACACGAGGAGGAAGAGGATGAAGGCGAACGTCTCGAGGTTGTTGGCCGTCACTCGCTTCACGCTGTAGAGAATCGTCCGCAGCAGCTTGCCCTGCGACGTGTTGAACCCGTGACGCAGCACGTACGCTATGCAGCCGTTGTCGCTGGCTGGAACACAACACAAACAGCACACATAGAATAGAATAGAAGTAGGGCTTGTTACTTGAACATATATCTTGTTACATACATACATACATACTATGCAGCCGTTGTCGCTGGCTGGAACACAAACAGCACACATTTTACATCATTATAATTCCAACCTCTAAAAATTATTTGTTTATAAACATTTGGATTGGTTATATTCGCATCACGTGATTACAAAAAACGACAGTCATTTAAGAATTTAACGTGACAGTCATTTAAGAATTTAGCGCGAAGCCATACATACTAAGTATGTTAATAAAAATGTTAATATAAACTACTTTAGCTCCTGGCGGAAAATGCCGAAAAAAGGTAGGGGATTCCCCTAATGAGTATGAATTTCCTGTTAATAAAATTGTAAATAGTCGGAAAATAGAGTTCGCCTTTTATTTCAAATAATTTAACAACAGTGATATTGTTAGGCGGTTTTGCATTTCATACTGGCATGAAACTCAAAAATTATCACGTTCAATTCATAAATACTATTTAATGTTTCATAAGTACTGGTAGTATCAATCCAATTTTTTAATTAACCTCTTAGACCCCTAACAATATTAATTTAGCTTTTTAAACATAATTTTTGGTTATAAAATACGTAACAGGCAATAGATATAGGAAATGGAAGGAATTAATGAATTAATAATTAATAATCAAAGAAAAAATCTCAGGTCTAGCTTTTAGTACTTCAGCATGTTAGATCAATATGTTCAAATTAGTTCAGGGTTCTCGCTGGTGCATTTAAAGGGGGCGCTGCGCCCCTATTTCGCTCTTTAACAGTGATGGTGGAGAGGTGGGGGGCAGAGGCCGCCCCCCTTTAATTTTTACCTGGCGAGAACCCTGTAGGTTATTAACTCCAACATGATTATACACCTTAGGTAAAGAAGTGAAAGTACAACTGTAGACAGCGAAAGCTAGGTGATACCTTTGAGACCCGGTCCTGTTTTGCTGGGTGGCGTGTGTTGTACGACTTTCGTTCCGCCTGACAGGATGTGCAGTTTGCCATCTAACTCCATGTCGAGTACATGATCCAAGTCCAATGTCTCCACAGCTTCCTGTCACCACAAACACAATGTTCTACTGTTTTAGTTTACCAACAATCATGGTCGCAAATGGGTACCGTATATTGGCATGTATAAGCCGACTTTTCAGGTCTCTAAATGTTGCCTAGCACAGGGGGTCGGCTTATACACGGAGTTGATAAAAAATACTTCATGTAAAATATCGGGGGGGGAAATTCACTAATGGAAATACAACACTGTCGGAAATAGATAGGCCTATTTCGAAAATACCAACTTACGTTTTCATGAATTTCCAAGCTACTGCAATAGCATCCAAAGTCCATTACCAGTTACATTTGTTTATTTGTCATATATTTATCAGTTATCATGTATGTATATAAGCAATGCAAACATCTATTTCTTTAATAAATTTCAGCAAAACAAGGCATATGCAAGAAAAGTGTAACAGTCAGACAAAAGGTAACTGACTATGCTTGCCGATATTTTCTTTCTGTTTATTGTTTATCATTGAAGGCAGCACTCTGTGGACGCATAAAACTGTTCAGCTGTTTACCCAGTGTAAAAATAATAAAATAAACAATAATATATAATTATATGCACAGTGTTCCAAAAATATGAAACTTGATCAGAATAGCACTGTTCATTAGATAGAATAACATGTTGTGCACTGGGGGTGATGGGGCCTAGGTACTAGTTTTGTAGGGTGCCATTATTTGTTTTTTAACACTTTATTCTTACTTTAGCCAGTTTAAATACCCATGAAATACTAATAAAAGTCCAGTAAGATAAATTTTCTGTAACTAACGATAATTAAAAGTGACACTAGTCTTTTTGTACCAGATTTTCAGTGGCAAACTAAGAGGTCGGCTTATACACGAAGTCAGCTTATACACAACAATATACAGTATATAACATGGAGGTAAATATGGTATTTCAAGGAAATAAACTTTTTTAATCAATATTAAAACAACCACAAAACAAATCCCTCAATAATCTAAATGACTATTGCTCATTTTAAACATACTTTGTTTCAAAGAGACAAAATAATCAGATAAATGTTTTATCTTATAATAAAATTAATTTTATATTAATATTAACAGATAATATAGCAAAATCTGTTTATACCTAAGTTAATTCTATCATGGCTGAATAACAAAAAAATTATCTTATTTTTCTTTCATATAGAGAATACAAGAATAATTCATAATTAAAATTTAAATAATGATTAAATTGTATTAACAAATGATTAAATCATATGGAAATAACATAACATTCATGAGAGTGACTATCTACTCGTATCATTATGACTGTTTTGTAAATAGTTGTAACATTATAATTGTTTTGTGAATAGTTGTAACATTATGATTGTTTTGTGAAAAAGTTCCTGGTCTACTGCAACATTCTACCTGCCGCTTACCTTCATGACTGGTACCGACTCCCCAGTTAACATAGACTCATCCACAATGCACGGTCCTCTCAGCAATAGCATATCACAGGGAACCAGTCTATCCTCCTGAGACCGACCTGAATTATCAACAGTAGATTCAAGACATTTGTATGGTAGACGATTTAACTTTGATAGAATTCAACATTTAATCCTTGGTTATATTTATTTAAGTACTGAATGTGATAGGTTTTTCTTCTTTTCGTATTACACTTGAGAATGTTACATGTCATTTATATTCAATTTTACACTGTTTTCTGACACCCAATAACCGACTTTTTTTTACAGTTTAAAAACAAACAACTGATACCTTACCTATTGATACTATATCTGCAGGAAGAAGCTCATCAGACAAAATCTTCAACCATTTTCGGTTCCGGTAAACCTAAAATATGTACAAGACATTTAAAACATTTCTTTAAAAACAGTAACAAGTCCAACTCTATACAAGCAATGTATGAGATCAATCATTGTCAGGTAGCCACTAGGGATTTTTCTAATATGATGCCGATTTAACCATTAATAGAAATGTTTGATTGTGTCATTAAACAACAAATATTATTACAAGCTATGGAAGTGCAGTATAGTAATCCAAAACAGTAGACAATTTCAAATCGAACCCTGTCAGGTAGACACTTAGGAAGTTTTCTAATGAAAATGTTTCTGACACTGATAGAGCTATTAATGTGTCATTAAATAAATTAAATAAACTGTTACCTGAATTATGTAGGGCTTGTTACCTGAACATATATCTTGTTACCTGAATGACATACATCTCGTTACCTGAATGACGCAGATGTTATATGAATCATGTAGTGTGTTAGCTGAATGACGTACATGTTATATGAATCATGTAGTGTGTTAGCTGAATAACATACATGTTATATGAATCATGTAGTGTTACCTGAATGACATAGGGCTTGTTACCTGAACATATATCTTGTTACCTGAATGATGTACATGTTATATGAATGATGTAGTGTGTTACCTGAATGATGTAGGGCTTGTTACCTGAACATATATCTTGTTACCTGAATGACATATATCTCGTTACCTGAATTACGTACATGTTATATGAATCATGTAGTGTGTTAGCTGAATGAAATACATGTTATATGAATCATGTAGTGTGTTACCTGTATGACATAGGGTTTGTTATCTGAACATATATCTTTTTACCTGAATCACCTACATGTTATATGAATCATTTATCATGTTAGGTGAATAACATACATGTTATATAAATCATGAACAGTTTGTTACCTGAATGACGTAGGGCTTGTTTCCCATCTTGCGTATCTCGGACATGTTGCGTAGCTGCTGCTGTACGAGGGTGGCCTCGAATGCGATGAGCATGAAGAGGGTGAAGATGCTGTAGTACCAGTACTCGTCGAGGCACCACAGCGCCACACAGAACACCTGGAACACGAAGAACGGCGCCGTCGCACGCTCGTAGAACAGCTCCATGAACTTGGGGATGTCCATCACCATGCTGCAAGCAAGCAGAGTGGTTAAAACACTGTACCGTCATATTGCAGTAAGTCGCCAGTTTTGAATCTTTTAAATATGAAACCACTACAGTAGAATAGAATAAAAGTGGGGGGTTTTTTAACGACGCACTCAACACACTCAACTTCCATCCAAGAAACAACCAACAACGATTCCCTATGGCTGTGAGAAAATACAACAGAAATATTTGATTTAATGACGCACTCATCACATTTTATTTACCATTATGTGGCATCAGACATATGGTTACGGACCATATTGATAGTCAGAATGGAAACCCACTGCCGCCACATAGGCTACTCCTTCCGATAAGCAGCAAGGGATCTTTTATATGCACTATGCCATAGACAGGACAGCACATACCATGGCCTTTGTACACCATACCACTGGCTGAAACTAGACATAGCCCAAAGGGTCCACCGGGTACGATCGATCCGACAACCCACCACACCATGAGCAGATGCTTTACTTTGGAGCTACGCCTCACTCTATGAAACTGATATAACTATTAATTAAAATGTATTGAGTATAATGTTAAATAAAGTTTTTTTTTTAAATGAAATATATAATATATAAAAAGTCCCCAATGACTACACACTTGTTTTTGCCAAATAGTTTCTCAGCATTCTTAATCTCAGCTTCTTCCTGGTAGCCCCTCCACTCCATGTAGTATTTAATGGAATGGTTGTCAGGGAAAGACAGTGGGAAAAACTGTTTCTTTTCTTTAGCATCGTAGATGTACTTAGTCTTTTGGAAGATGAACCACAGCTGTTTGCCATTCTCATCCTGGAAAAAAATTAAGTTGAAATAGTTGTTAAAATTTTTAAATAATCACATATTATGAAATTCATGAATACATTTTCTTACCTATTTTTGGTTTTAAAGTCATATAAATAATACAAAATAATCTCTTAAATATAAAAACATTTATACCATGATCAGAGGATAAAGTTTCTATAGATTAAAATTAAAAACACAGACAGATATATGTGAAACTCAAGGCATTATAATATTATAATTAAACCTGCTAGAGATATAATGCACTCACATTATCGCAGTACAGTTTGACAAGCTGAGTGAATCCATTGTTTGGTGTTGGCACAACTTTAGCCCACTCGGCTTTGAAAGGATTACTAACCTGAAATTAACAAGAATCATTTATCTGTGCATAGAGACAAACTTATATCAACAAAAACACTCCCTTTTCAAATAAAAGGGATAAATAATTAAGAATTATGATGTTTTTAAAGAGAGAGAGAGGTTACTTGGATTGTTTGTATACAAATATTTTAAAATGTATTAAGAACTAGTTACTCACTGCTTGTTACTTAAACAAATTAATATTAACAAGTTATATTTTGTGAACTCGACACATGAAATTATGATGTAAGAAACCACTGTAAATCAATACCAGCTATTGTGCCATTTAATAAACATGGTCTAGATGCAGAAATAGTCAAAGTGAATAATAACTGTTAGAATGATCTGATTACATAAATAGCAATGGAAAGTAGGGGTAGGGCAGACATTGTGATCAGATTCAGTGTAAAGGTGAAAAGGGCTGGATATGCTGCATAGTTTGGTAAAATGAACAGGGCTTCTAGAATTCAGTGGCCTGATGCCAATGGCCAGTAACATTTTTATTTAGGTCAGTAAATAAGTTAAAAATTATTGTGAATTTTCATTAGGCCCTATGGCTAGTGAATTTTCAAATCTATATACCTTATAGCAAGTGAAATTTAGAAAAATTCTAGAAGCCCTGATTAATTAAAGGTTTAAGAACTGTAGTGAATCTGTTAAATTTAAACCTTGTTGTTAGCCTAGTAGCAGGCCTACATTTGATCATTAGCTTACTTTGCATTAAAAACAAAACCATGACCATGACATGATGCTTATGCTCTTCTCTCTCCTGGTACCATATGGAAAATATTAAAATATTTTAAAAGGTTATTTTCACACCAAAACTATACAACATGGAAATATGTATATCTGTATAGATAGAAAACTAAATATACTAACTGTTGCACACGTGAGTGCACATCGAACTCCAATCGACCAGAGACAAAACAGCGAAGTTAGCACTTGGATAAGGCCGATTATCGCTAACGCTATTAAACCACCCTCAAAATATTCCTCGATTCCATA
>JAVCKW010409990.1:0-18346 GCA_034780715.1 Peltospira delicata | reverse complement strand
GTCTGGACGGCAATATAGACGGTGAAATTTTCGGAGTATTTCATGGACCACTCTATGATCTTGTGAGCGCCGTTGTTCCACCAGGTGCCGTCCGGGTTGCGCAGGCGATAACCGTTGGCTGTGCCTGAACCCGTGAACTCGATCACCCGGCTGCCACGATCCGTATCGTCAACATTGGCAATAACTGCTCCGGCAGGATCATTGTCATAGACTTCCCAGCCGGTAGTAACCCCTTCCTCGGCATCTTCATACACAATGGAACTGCTGACAGAGCCAGCATCTGCCGGATCTGTGCCAAGACTTACCTCTGTGCCGTCATCCAGGCCGTCATTGTCGGAATCAATATCAAGCAGGTTGATAATACCGTCATTATCGGCATCCTCGTTCCAGGATGCGCCCCAATAGGTGACCTCGGCTCCATCATCCAGGCCGTCTCCATCGGTGTCGGCCAGATAGGGATTTGTCCCATAGATATTCATTTCGTCGAGGTCGGTGAGGACGTCACCGTCCGAATCCAGATCATTGGGATAGCTTGCCAGGGTTTTTATGTCATCGACCTTACCCGATCCCCTGATATAGAAACCAAGGATGGCAACAAGGTCATTATCCGGCTGGGCATCATGGAGATCATGTTCCAGGTCACGGGTAAAGGTGTGCCAGCTGCCGTCACGGGAGGATGCGCCAAGGCCGTGATGGATGAACCTATCTGAACCAAGATTGTTATAATCAAGCTTATTATAATAGATGTAGCGGAAACCATCGGTTGTCTGGACGGCAATATAGACGGTATAGTTTTCAGAATATTTCATGGACCATTGGATGACTTTATGAGCGCCGTTGTTCCACCAAGTGCCGTCAGGATTGCGCAGTCGGTAACCATTGCTGGTTCCAGAACCGGTGAACTCTATCACCCGGCTGTTCCTGTCGGGATCGTCTACATTGGCAATGGATCCACCGGCCGGATCGTTATCGTAGACATCCCAGCCTTCGGTGTTGCCGTCTTCTGCATCTTCGTAAACAATGGAATTGCTGACTGAAGCCGCATCAGCCGGATCAGTACCGAGGCTTACCTCTGTGCCGTCATCTATGCCGTCATTGTCGGAGTCAACATCAAGGAGATTTACAACGCCATCGGTATCAGCATCTTCGCTCCAGGATGAACCCCAATAGGTGACCTCGGCTCCATCATCCAGACCATCTTTATCGGTATCAGTCAAATACGGATTTGTTCCATAGATATTCATTTCGTCAAGGTCTGTCAGGCCATCACTGTCTGAATCCAAATCAGCTGGATAAGTTGCCAGGGTTTTAATATCATCAACCCGACCCGATCCCCTGATCAAAAAGCCGAGGATGGCGACCAGATTATTGTCCGGCTGGGCATCATGGAGATCATGCTCCAGATCACGGGTTATGGTATGCCAGGTCCCGTCGCGGGAAGCGACGCCAAGGCCGTGATGAATAAACCTATCTGAACCAAGATTGTTATAATCAAGCTTATTATAATAGATGTAGCGGAAACCATCCGTGGTCTGGACGGCAATATAGACGGTGAAATTTTCGGAGTATTTCATGGACCATTGGATGACTTTATGAGCGCCGTTGTTCCACCAGGTGCCGTCAGGATTGCGCAGACGATAGCCATTGGCCGCACCTGAACCGGTGAACTCGATCACCCGGCTGCCTCTGTCGGGATCGTCTACATTGGCAATGGATCCACCGGCCGGATCATCGTCATAGACATCCCAACCTTCGGTGTTGCCGTCTTCCGCATCTTCGTAAACAGTGCCGGTATCTGGAGCAGATGTCTGAGTAGCGCTTAACCTATTACCAACAGCATCATAGCTAAAGGCATTGCCAGCACCATCATCGTAGTTGGCAGCGGTTACCCTCCCCAGGTCATCATATTGGTAGTTGATAACACCGGCAAATAAGAGGGCAGGAATGAGCATGAAGTGTGTTACACAAAACAAAATCGTATAATTTTTCATAGGTAGGGCCTTCAATCTATTTACGGACAACTGCGGGGACCAAAATTTTTTTCAGACGAAAAGCAATAATTCTTGTAAACACTTTTTGACTGCCAAAACCAATAAACAACGAATTCTACTCCAGGCTGACCACAAAACGCTGAGCCGCCATTATGCAAGATAGGGCCATAAATAAATTCCCCGCCTGCTGGAGCGGAAAACGATTCTCCGCTGCCACTGCAACATTCCATACGTGCACATGACCCATATTCAATTTTAATATCTCCATTCATCTGAGGATTATTAAAGGGAGGGGCATTGCATAACGAAAGATAATCATAACGAATGTGACATCCATGGTTAACAACAGGAGTTTCAAAGCTCTGTATCATGACCCAGCATTCCTCCCCATAAGACAAGGGAATGCAAGAAAAACATACAACAAGGAAATTCAAAATTATATAAATCAATTTTTGATCGTATTTATTCATAAATACGACAATTATCAATAATGCCGAATCATCGCAAGGGAAAATGTCCGGGCTTGGTATTGAATAACATGGAAAAACAGGGAAAAGCGTTGAAGGGCAAGGGAACCATCAATTAATTTCCAACAAAAAATAACTCCAGCTTGCTTTGGCAAAAATTTATCTTTTTATCAGATTATCTCTTTAACTTTTTATCTTTTTGTGTAATATTGATTTATTCTTTAACAATCATACGAATTAATTTCAGGGGAAAAATGACGACAATTATAGCCTGTATTTCACAAAAAGGTGGGGTTGGCAAATCCACCCTTTCAAGAGCTATCGCCTGTGAAGCCTGGAAAAGTGGATTGTCTGTTAAGCTGGCCGACCTGGATACACAACAGGGAACCTGTGCAGACTGGCATAGGCAACGCCTTGATAACGGTTACAAGTCTATTGGCTCGGTTGAAGTTTTTAGTAGTGTCTCTGATGCTATTGCCAGCGCACAAAATTTTGATTTACTCGTTCTTGATGGCACCCCCAGGGCAAGCAAGGGGACACTTGAAACAGCTTTACATGCTGATCTGGTCATATTGCCAACATGCGCCAGCCGAGATGACCTTGTTCCGGCTGTTAAGCTGGCCTATGCTTTGGAAAATAAAAAAGTCCCTAAAAGAAAAATAGTTTTTGCTCTTGTTAGGGTATCGACGAAAGCAGAAATAGAAGATGCCCGAGATTATATTTCTCAATCGGGCTTTTTTGTGCTTGATGGCTGTTTGCTCGAAAAACCCGCATATAGACTGGCACAGAATAGTGGACTCTCTGTTACCGAGACAAAGTACAAAACCCTAAATGACAAAGCTAACAGGTTGCTGGAAAGCATTATCGAGTATTTGCAAGAAGGGTAATACATTATGGCTGATTTTAAGAAAGCGGTGAATAATAGATTTGGAAGTCCACCTCAAAAAGATGTGGAAAGTGAAAGTGTTCTTGATGCTCCGGAGACCGCTCCCGCAAGAAAAGCACGAAGAAAAACAGGCCGAACTATTCAATTTTCTACAAGGGTTACTCCTGAATTTAACGAGGAGTTTCGCGTGCTTGCCTTTGAAAAAAGATTAAAAAAGGTAGAACTGTTGGAATTGCTTCTGGAAGAATACAAAAGGAATAAAGATAAATAAATATCTATTTATCTTTTTATCGTGAGTAAAATTGCTATGTCCCAAAAAGCAAAGCAGCAAAAAAAAACGCCTCCACCAGAAAAAAAGGCATTTCAAGGTAAACAACTTGATCTGTTTCAGGATTTCTTGTGCAATACTCCAGCTGAGCAAGAACGCCTTTCCAATACCATCGAGCTGTGGGATGCCGTGCCGAAATACCACATTAACAGGCGGCGGCAAGGCAAGATGCGCACGCAAGATGGTTTTTTGCCAATAGCGGAAAAAAACTTTGTTTTTCGTGGAGAGCAACTAACCGTCAAGATACGGCCTGCTTTGCTTACCATTGATGGTCAAAGCAGAGCCTTTTATCCGGCGGCGAGGGAGGAACTAGTTGAAGATGCGCTCCGTAAATTGGCGTGTCAGCCGGGCAAGGGCTATCTGGATAGTGACCGCAGTGGGGTTACCTTTACAATTCATCAGTTGCGCAGCGAGTTGAAAAAGGCCGGGCACACTTTATCCTTTTATCAGGTGATAGAAGCTCTGGAAATTCTGGTAAATACTACTGTTGAGATCGCACCGTTGAATGGTAAGGCTATGTATGTCACCTCTCCTCTTACTTCTCTTCTTGGGGTGAGCAAAGACGATCTTAAAAACGATCCTGCATCCTGCTGGTATGCTGATTTTTCAGCTCTGGTGACCGAGGGGATCAAGCTTATTAAATACCGACAATATGACTACGCCCTGAACATGAGCCTCAAGGGACAATTAGCAAGATACCTGCATAAACGGATGTGTCATAATTATGTGCAGGCATCTTTGCTCTGTCCCTATACAGTTACCATGCAGGGGATCGCCAGGGACAGCGGACTGCTTGGTTGTGTCAGGGCGAACGATAATTACAGAAAACTTGAAAAAGCTTTTGCTGAATTGCAAGAACGTGAAGTGATTTCGTATTACGAAAGTGAGGAAGTCAGAGGTAAACGAAACGCCCTTGAAGATGTACGATTCACCATTTATCCGCATCCAAGTTTTGTTGCCCAGGTCAAGAAAGCCAACAAAAGATTGACCCTGACAGATGAGTAAGGCGGTAGATTTATGCCGCAGGTCGCGGTAGATTTATGCCGCAGGTTATCAAAAATGATCATATTTAGAATATTATACGACATTGAGGCGGTAGATTTATGCCGCAGGTCGCCAAAAAGGCGGTAGATTTATGCCGCAGGTCGCCAAAAAGGCGGTAGATTTATGCCGCAGATCAAATCAAAAAGACTGGAAGCGGTAGATTTATACCGCAGGTCAAGGGGGTAAAGCGGTAGATTTATGCCGCAGGTCAAAAAACGCATTCTAATAAAAAACAAACAGTTACACTATTTTTTTCTCCCCCTAACCTTCTTTTAATCTTTTAATCTTATATAACCTTGCTGGAGCTGGGGAAAAATGCCTCAAAAAATGGCAAAAACAAAATCCTTTCTCAATCAATTTCCTATCTTGAAAAACTTAATCTGCCAGGCGCGTCCATTGGCACTTGATGTACTGGCGTAAGTTTGTATTCTCTTACCAGTTCGTCCATTGCCAATATCTTTTCTTCTGGTGCTTTGGTTCCTTGACCCTGAAGTTCTTTTAGAACTTGAAGCAGCTCCGATACGGGATATCCCTTGTAACTATCCGGCAAATTTTTTGACTGCATTTTTTCTCCTCATTATCCTTAAACTCTTTTCAAACCAACCCGGAACCTGACCGACCTGCTGAACAAGATCACCCTGCTCCAACACAGCTATGAGCCAATGTTTCTTCCCTTGATTATCAAAAACAAACGCCCGGTCCACCTAAATCAAGCCAGCAGCCAAATTCTCCATGGACCTATGGTACCGCCTGACAATATCCCTTATTGGCACATCATGCCCACCATCAAGAACCCGACGAATAACCCGCTTAATGTTTCGCTTGGGATCCGGCAACCCCACAAAAACCAAATTGATCCTATACCCCTTTTCTTTTGCTTTTTGGATAATCTTCAACTCCCTTTTACCAGAAAACGTGGTCTCCAGTAAAAACGACACTCCCTCATCAAGGTATAAATTTTGGCATTTCAGTGCTTCCCGGCCTGCCTGCATAGCCGCTTTCCCTGGATTTGATGAGTTGATGGCACTAGCAATCTCATCCGGATTAACAACCGGCATCTGGCGGGCAAAACGTCCTATATACTTTTGCACCAAAGTTGTCTTACCGCTACCGTTTGGCCCGGCAATGATCCAAAGCTGTTTCACGGAGCAACCACCTTGACGATCTTATCCGTTTCCGGATCAATCAATTCCTTTATACCGTTCGGGTACTCCTTGACAATGTATCCTGGATATTCAGGATCATCATAGGTAATCCATTTTCCAGCATCAAGCAGGTCCTGACCAGGACTGAAATCACTCTTATCAATATTGAGCAAAGCTTCTGCTATCTGTTCATGTACATCCATTTCCATCCCGTCATATAAGATTATCCACATCATAACGATCAGGATCATAAACATGATCAGGCCGCGGGCCTCGATTTGTCTTTAACTGTTCCATGCCCTTCGGTTCAGATCGCTTTTCCGATACCGATTCAACCTTGTTTTTTTTGTCATACTTTTTGTCACCTTTGACATAGATACTGACAAGGCGAGCAAAAGATTGATAGCCAATAGATACCTCGCCATCCCTGAACATAATTTGATAAATTTTTTTGACTGTAAAACCTCGTTCCAGGGCTTCGGCTATTTCCTCTTTATGACTCATAACAGTAACCAGACCGCTACGAGTATTAGATTGGCTGGCCCGATCTTCTTCCAGTCTTTCCAACAAAGATTTTTTTGCGACCATAATATATTTTCTACGATTTGTTGCGATTATCTAAGATATTTTTTGTTTTGTACTAGGAATAACCAAAAATCGCAATACTGTTGACAAAAATCGCTCACAGTCGTAAACTTTCTTTGGAGTGAGTAAGGCAGGATGTGTATTTGTAGCCACAAATACGTTCCTTATTCGCCTCCGGCTCAACGGTTCCTGCTCTGCGAGGCAAAACCATGACTCCAAAAAAAGAAGTAACACTCAGGTTCCGAACAACTCCCGAAGAAGCGAACCAGCTCAAAAAACTGGCCCAAGCTCACGCCATGAGCTTGTCCGAATATCTCCGACAAGCAGGACTGATGCAGGAGATAAAAAGCAGAACAGAGATTGAAATCACCCTGGAGCTGGCAAGAATGAACGCTGACCAGGCCCGACTTGGCAACATGCTCAAACTGGCTATTGACAACGAAAACGAACAGGAAATTGAACGACTGATTGCCGAGGTCCGCCAAACGCAACAAACGATCCGGGAAACTCTGGAGGCAATTAAACTGCGATGATAGCCAAACGTATTCCTGCACCAAAAAAAACATCCTCTATCCGGCGACTAGTCAGTTACATTGCCAACCCTGCCAAGCAGGGCGGTATCCAGCCCGCTAAACAGCAAGAGGGTATAGGCCAGCTTGCATCTTATATGGAAAAGTCGGAAGCGGTGATCCGTATTACCAATTGTGGTTTTGATACAATGGCCGCCGCGATTTGGGAAATTCAGGCGACGCAAAAAAAGAACACCCAATCCAAAACCAATAAAACCTATCATCTTTTAATATCCCTGCGCGAAGGCGAACAGCCCACTAAAGAGGTTCTGGAAGCGGTGGAGGATAAGATTGTAGAACGAATCGGTCTTGGTGAACACCAGCGCATTTCTGCTTTGCATACCGATACCAACAATTGGCATCTGCATGTTGCTATCAACAAGGTGCATCCTGGTACATTCCATAATGTGGAACCATACTATGACAAACTAAAGATGTTGGAGGCCTGCCGGGAACTGGAAAAAAAGTTTAATTTGTTGCCCGATAACGGCGTGCAGGCGAATAAACCAACGCCGATGAATCCGGCCCAGGACAAAGAGGCTCATACCGGTATCAAGTCCCTGGTGTCGTGGGTCAGGGAAAAGGCGGTTGCGGAAATAAAGGAGGTCCTGGCCGAAGATGATCCGAGCTGGCCGGAACTGCATAAGGTATTGAACCACTATGGCTTGACGATCCGACCCAGGGGAGCCGGGTTGGTAATCCAGGATATTGCCAGTGGATTGACTATCAAGGCATCGAGCGTTGATAGGTCTTTTAGCAAAAAAAAGATAGAAAACATCCTTGGCAAATATGAGGAAGCCAAGGTCATACACACCACTAAAGAGCAATATCAAGAGGAGCCTGTACAGGTCCCAAGCTCAGAGCGGGACAGGCTTTGGGAACAATACAAGGAGGAGCGGAACAAAACACGCTCTGCCCGGGGAGAGCAATTAAAAGCCATTGCAGATCAGCGGCGGGAATATCTGCAAAAGGTGTTTGCGGATATTCGGGATCGTAAAAAAATGATACGGGAAAAAACATGGCTGTCCTGGCAGCGCAAAAAAGAAGTGTATGCCGCGCTCCAGGTTGAACGATTAAAGGCCTTGGAAACAGCCGCAATGGTCTACCAGCAGCGACGGGATTTAATCAATACCCGATGGCCGGGCTTAACCTGGACAGCTTTTCTGCAAAGGGAAACAGAAAAGGGAAATGAAACTGCTATCAAACTCTTGCGCCAGGGCAAGGGTAAATCCATCCATGACCAAGCTAATTATATCAAACGAACAGGAACCAAGGTCCCAATCTACCAGGGAATGAAATACCGGGTAGACAAACGCGGCCGGATCACCTACCAACTACGTGATGGATGGATATTGGATGCAGGCCAGCGTATCCAGCCTGGTTCTATGGATCATAATATCCTTGTCGCCACCTTGCAAATTGCGGCTGGGAAATATGGCCGGAAATTAAAGGTTGAAGGCAAACCGGAATTTGTGGAGGCCGTAAAAAAAGCCGCCCATGATCGACGGCTAAATCTGACCATTAACGGCCAGGATATACGGGTCCAGCGGCAGGGCCGACAGAAAAGAGAAATTGAGAGATAGTGCAATCAAATGGGCACCGGCCAGATTGTGCCGAACTTCATTTTGGGCTTTATTTAGTTCTGAATGCCCGACGCGGATCACCCTTGGCTTCTTGTGCCCGATCGTAAAAATCAGCCAAAATTTTCAACTCTTCAACGCTTTCAGTTCTTAACGTTGGCCGGTAATTACCTTCCGCATTTACCATATCTTCAAAACTCTCGAAAGCTGTATATTTTCGAGTGATTTCATCAAGAGATTCTTCTATTTTTTTCATTTCACTACATTATTTTATTTCAGTCACTGTAATGATTTCAAGGCAGAATCAGCAAGAAAAGCCGATCTGTTTTTTGCTTTACCTGCAGCGACAAGAGCGTCAATCTTTTTGATAATCAATTTTGGTAACGTAACCGTGGCTTTTTCTGTTTTTCCTAAAAATGGAGAAACATCAATATCAACATAAGCCCAAATTGCCCCAGCATAGTCCTTTTTATCAATAAGACTATCGACACAAGAAGGTTTAGGAGCTAACTCTTGATCTTCAGCCAAAATTTCAAGATGAGAAGCAATAGCATCTTGGACATTGTTCATAGCCTCATCTAAAGACTCACCTGCAGAAAAACACCCTGGAATATCTGGCACTGTAACGCCATAACAGGAATCTTTATCTTTATGTATTGCAACGGGATATTTCATAACTTTACCATGTTACTTCAATCCAGCTTGTTTCATGATGTTTGCAACTGTACCTTTTGGCAATGTCCTTTTGGGGTGAGGAATTGTCACTAAGAAGCCATTTTTTGTTGGATGTTTGAAATGATGATGGCTACCTTTGATCCTTACCAATTGCCAACCATCGGCCTCGATCATTTTAATAATTTCTTTACTGTTCAAGCAATCCCCCCTAATTTATACCGCCAGCGGTATAAAATCAACAAGTTTAACCTTAATGAAAATTTTTGACCCAAACCCATTTATTATGGCTTGCACTACTGATCCTGGTTCTGATTATTGCCTATTATCCCCCCAATCGACTGTCCGTCTCGTAACCTCAAAAAAATTTTCTATCTTTTCAGAATCCTTTTCTCTCTCAAGTTAAGTATCAATCTCCTATTTTGATTCGGATTCCATTATACCGACTTGCAAAGCTGCCAAGGTTTTATCAAGCCGAATTCTAATTCTACGCGTCTCCTCAAACGTTTCTTTCACTCTGGCCGCCACCAATTCAAGTAATTTTGACTCTTCCCTATCCTCTGGAAAATCAAATTCAAAAACATATTTATCTTTTCTGTCTGTCATCATGCCGTACTCCCCAATAATTTCTTCAGATTATCTGTAACCATTTTCTGATCTTTGCCGGAAAGACCTCCTATTTTTTTCAATATCAACCTGGAATCCAAAGTGAATAGTTTCATCCGAACCTTAGACGGTGCGGATAAACCGGCTTTTTTCAAACTTCTTATTTTTGAGTCCAGGGGCCAGGGGGGATTTTTCTCACTGGTTATCATGGCGAGAACACAATTGCCGGTTTCCTGGTTAAAGGAATCTTTCTCTGACAGTACCAGTGCCGGCCGACGTTTTGTGGTGTTCTGATCAGTAAAGGGAAAGGGAACCACCACAACATCAAACTTTTTATAAATCACTATACGCCTCTTCATCGTGTTGTGAAGACCACTCGGTAAGCGTGCCCTCTAATGCCCGGAGAAATTCAAAATCTATTGGAGTTGCCTTGCGAATATAAACCTTCTTGTTCTCGTCAATCTCAAAAATGACTGAATCCCCGGCCCGTACCCCGAGAAAATCTCTTATAGGTCCAGGTATCGTCGCCTGGCTTTTGGTGGTCAGTTTACTTGAAGCCGTTACGTTCATCGTTTTTCTCTGTTAATGTATAATGTTCGTTTAATTGATTTCGTTTGCTGATCGACGCCAATAAAAGAAGAAAATGGCACCTATTTTTTGGTATTACCGTAATACTCCATTACCGTAATGTCAATTTTTGTAAAAGACACATAGAACCACCTTGATTCTTAGCGAAAGAAAGACTACGTTGAATACAATAAATACAAAAGATACGCGCTAACGATAACCGGAGATTTCCATGCCCACATCAGTACGACTGCCCGTGGATGCAGAAAAGCGATTGAATGACTTGGCAAAGGCGACAGGGAGAACAAAAGCCTTTTACATCAGGGAAGCCATATTAAGTCAAATTGACAGGCTTGAGGATGTCTACCTGGCAGAAAGAACCCTGGAGCGTATACGCAAGGGTGAAGAAGCTGTTTATTCCATAAACGAGGTGAGAAAAGACCTTGGCCTGGCAGATTAGCATTTCCGACACGGCCCGCCGGCAACTCAAAAAACTTGATCAACAAACGCAAAAAAAGATCCTCGACTATTTAGAAAAACACATTGAGACGGATGAGGACCCATGCCGTTTTGGCAGCGCCTTGCAAGGATCACTGGCAGGGCTTTGGAGATACAGGGTTGGCGATTATCGCATTATCTGTGAGATCAAGAAAGAAGAACTTGTTGTATTGGTGTTGCGTGCCGCTCATCGTCGCAAGGTTTACGGTGGACATTGAGTTAAGAGGGAAAGCTTCAGGAGCATCCCGTCATCTTTTGCATGAAAGATGACAAGTAATGTTGCTAATATTCTTCTTAAATTTCACCCCCTTGGCTTTGAATTTTCGCTAATTCTCTTTTCCCGCCCAAGGTGGCTTGTCATGTTTTGTTGATGTTTCTAGGAAAAAATGACAAGATAGGGCTATGAAAAAGCGACCGAAAAACCATCCAAAAAAAGGCAGCTCCATCAAGGTCGAGCCGATCAGGGATCTCAAGGATATCAAAACCATCAAAAAGCTGCTGGCCGATCATCCGAGAAATTATTGTCTGTTTGTCCTGGGAATCAATACCGCGTTTCGGGCCGGGGATTTGTTGTCCATCACTGCTGGCCAGGTCAAGGGATTGAAGGCCGGTGATCATCTGGAAGTCCGGGAACAGAAAACCGGCAAAATTCGTCGGGTCACCTTAAATAAGGCAGCGGTACAGGCCATTGGAAAGTTATTGGCATCCAGGGAATTTGATGATGGTGATTACTTGTTTACCGGCCAGCGGGGAAAGATGACCGTGAGTTACGTCACCCGGTTGGTAAAAGGATGGTGCCGGGAGATCAATCTCAAGGGGCAATATGCCAGTCATTCATTGAGAAAAACCTTTGGCTATCATCAGCGGGTGACCCATGGCGTGGCGCTGCCTGTCCTGGTGGAGCTGTACGGACACGCCACACAGAGGCAGACACTGGATTATCTCTGTGTGCAGGATGAGGAAATAAAGGATGTCTATATGAATGAGATATAATGGTGGCTTATAACGCGGATTCTGTCGCTGTCTCAACTATCAATGAAAAAAATGATAAGCAAGTCGAGCAGTTATCATGATTCAAATAAGTGACCACCGAATGGTGATCAGTGATTTTTTTAAACATACCGCTTTGAGCGGTCCATAACTTCAAGCCATCGATTTTACCGGTGGTTATTGACTTTCACAAGTAGAACCACCTAGGTTTTTAAAAACTTCTACGCAATTGTCTTTCGATGCACTCCAACTATAGTTACTTCCTTTAAATGTGAATATACCGTTTTTCATTTCACAAAGGTTCTCTGAAAGTTCTGCTACATAATGTTGATTCTTTGTGCTATCAGAACATTCACGATCCCAACTTATCGTTGTATCCGAAACAATAAGGTTTGCCATATTTCCTGCTGAACAATCATACCAGTTTATATACTCATAAGAGCCGGAACCGCCATCAGGTGTTATTAATAAAATTGCTGGGTGCCCATTTGCATTCATGGTCCACTTCCCCCCAATATCTGCAGCATGAAGATTATTGATGGATCCAAGTATGCAAAAAATCAGTATCCTCGTGACAACTACGCCTTTCCGAATTTTCCCTTTCACCTTGCGTAGCTCCTTAATTTTTTGCAAAATTTCATCATTTTCAAACAAAACTATCGCTTTTTCAATTTCCGTTCAAATTTAATCGGCCTGAATTCGTATAATAAGTGTACAGCCTTCACGAAGGTGGCAGGAGTGAAGGGATGCACGAGAAAGCTGCAGAAAGCAAGACTCAAATATATACTTCGCAATCAGTCACCACACTTTTTGCGGAGGTTAGCCTTGAGCTACAAACACCTGAGTCTTGCCGAGAGACATTATATCCAGATTGAGAGAAAAGATTTCGGGACTTTGTTGGCAATCACCTGTAAAATCAAACTATTAATCTGTCTTTCGTTTTTGTAAAACAGGAAAAATTTTCAGTAAAAACCGCAGATTCATAACCATAGTTCAGGCTGAATCCGGCTCTTTTGTTACTTTACACCGGCCAGGAGAACGCGGCCAGTTTTTTGGCCGGTTAAAGAAAAAAAAACAGGCTGGGAGGTGAGGGAAAGTACAGGTATGACCGGCTGATTTGAGGCTTTAAAGGGTATAGGGGGTGTCTCTCTCCGGTTCAACCCTCCAAGTTGGGTAAAACCGGGCTATATCCCTTGCTGGATGGGCATTTAGCCTAATTGGCTCTACACCGCCAAATGGCCTCTAAGCTCTTTATTCACCCCTCCAAGCGGGCTTTTTGTCCCTCCAGGTTAAACGACAGTGCGCCAGTACGGACCTAGCTCTCAAGGGGTTCCGGCGATTGCCCTTGGTTTGCCCGCCTGGGGGCGGGAGGAATGGAAAAAAGAGAATTGACAATTTAATTTTACTCTGACCCCTTTTATTTTTTCCCGGAAATCCGCCGATTGTTTTACGAAAGGTGAGACCGCATTTCTTTGGTAAAGAACAAAAAAGATACTTGAATTATAATAATGAATAGTTGAATAACCAACCCAATTATGATGCACGTAATCCCTGCTTTGATATCGTGAGCACCCTTGCCTTTTTTTATTTTATTTATCACAGAAAATAATCCTATAGACTGTGACACAACACTGCAAAATAACAATAATATTATTTCGTTCATTATTAAATTTATCCGAAAATAGCATTTAACATACTGTTATATCGTCGCTTTGCTGTTCGCCGCAATATTATGCGACATCTACGCGGTTAACTTATTGTAAGCTCTTGTTTTCATTGTTTGTTGTGCCGTCCCGGCATGGTGGTTTATATGAAAGTCCGGCTCTGGCCCGTGCTCGATAACCGCGGCTTTCATTCCCTTTGTTGTCCCGGTATGCCGGGATGTGGGTTATATTAATTTTTTTCGAGAAATAGTTACCTTAATGCATGTGGAGTAACATGTCCTGGAGCCCCTTGGTACGCATTAAGAATCGTCTCAGCTCCCGCTTCTGCAAACAAACCAGCTTGCTGCAAGACTAATTTTTCCAGACGTTCTTCAAGAAGGTGATATCTTTCACAGTCGTCTTTATCCGTCTCGCTTAACTGTTGCCGAGTATATAAAATTTGTCTATCTAGCTCCTTTGCCACTTGGTATTGGTAATACCTATGCGTTGCGAGATCAATACCTTGCAATACAGCGTATCCAATCGATACCGCTCCAGCAACCGCAGTAAAAGCAAATTTCCCCTCTGGATCCACGCTATTGACCGGATCATTTTGGACATAAGCGTACAGGTTAATCCCGCCCTGCAATCCAATGGGATCAGCGGTCATGTAACGGCCGGTGTCCGGATTGTAGTACCTGTGGAAATTATAATGCAGTCCGGTCTCGGCGTCAAAGTACTGGCCGGGGAAACGGAGATTGCAGGTAATGGTCTCGGTGAGGAGCTGGGCCTTGCCAAATGGTAGATAGGCCGCCTGCCAGAAAATTGTGCCTGAGCTGTCAACGATCCGGCGGGGCGTGCCGAGGTGATCGGTGATGATGTGATAGAGACCTGCATGGTCTCCATACACCTTCATGCCCACCGGGATGTTGTTCAGGTAAAAATAATCCCGGAGCGGATTGCCCTGTTCGTCTGTCTCGGAGATCAGGTTGCCGGAGAGATCATAAAAATAGTAGGTCGTCTGGCCTGATACGGTCTTTTTAACCCTGCGGTCAAAGCCGTCATAGCCGTATTCCGCTATCACGGTGCTGCCCTGGTTGATCCGGATCAGCCGGTTCAGGGCATCGTAAGTATAGGTATACACCGAGTCAGAGGTGATATTGCCCGCGTTGGATGTAGTGTATGTTTTGTCCGTATCACTGGCAAGCCTGCTAGTGCCGTTTTCATAGCTGTAGGTTGTGGATTGTGAGGGGAGCGTGGGCAGGGTGATACCACTGATCGAGGTGACCCTTCCTTCAGTGTCGCGGCTGTACTGGTAATCAAGCCCACCTCCCTGAATCCGGCTTACCTGGTAGCGCTGATCATAGGTGCGGCTCAAGGTAAAGTTTCCCTGCCCTGTTGCGCTCTTTATGGGGCCAAAGGGCAGGTAGGCAATGGACTGGAGAAAAGAAGTTCCGTCTATCTCGATCCCGGAAATGCGCCCGGATCCATCACGGGTATAGCGAACCTGGGTTCCGGTGGGATAGTCAATGCCGAAAAGGTCGCCCGTGGTGGTAAAATCATAAAGATAGTTCGTCACCTGGTGGTAGGAACCCATGAACCTGTCAACAGTTGAGATCCTGCCCAGGGGACCCAGCATAAAGGTTGTGGACCCGGATGGATCCTGCATGGAGCTCAGTTGCCCGCCAAGGTAACTGAAGGTTTCGGCACCCGGAGCGCCGGGAAAATCAACGGCCGTGAGCCGGTTGGCGCCATCATAGTGATAGCTTACCGTGATATTGTCGCTGTTGGTGGTCTGGACAATATTACCGGCTGCGTCATGGACATAGGAGGTTGTGCCGGTGTCGGGCGAGTGCCTCTGGAGGCGCTGGTTCAGGTCATTGAACAGATAGCTGGTCAGGTGATTTTCCGGGTCTGTAACTGCGGCCTGATTATCATGGCTATCATAGGCGTAGGTGGTGGTCGTTGGACCGGGTTGAACCATTTTGGTGAGCCGGTCCAGGGCGTCGTACTCGTACGTGGTGGATTTGTTGAGCGTGTTGACCAGGCTGATCAGGTTACCATTTTGATCATAGTCATAGCCTGTAAAGGAATCATCAGGGTTGATGATTTTTTCTATTTTACCGGCATCGGTATAGGCGTAGCGGGTAAAGGCAGCCAGGCTGCCACTGTTGTCACGAATTTCTTCGCGGATTTTTTGGCCTTCGCTGTCATACGAATAGACAATACTGTTGTCTTGACTGTCGGTTATTTTTTCCAGCTCACCGGCAGCGGTCCAGGTATAGGTTACTGTGCGGTTGCCCGGTGTGGTGATGGTATGGATTTTTCCATCCGGGTAATAGCTGTACGTAGTGGTCAACCCCTCAAAGGAACGCGAGAGCACGCGACCCATGGGATCGTAGGAGAGATATGTATTGCCGTTGGGCGCATAGATGGTGCCAGGTTTACCCACGTCGGGAAAATAATCCTCAAACCGAGTCTCGTCCCCGGCCGCATCGGTTATGGTGTGCAACCTGCCCCGGTTGTTCCCCTGGGAGGCCTCATCGCCATAATAGGTGAAGATGGTGATATCATTGACATCGGTGCGCGGGCCGTCAATGGAAATGATTCTACCCTTTGAGTCGTAGGCATAAGTGGTCGTGGCCGATTCGGTCCCGCCCCCGGCAACCTGTCCGGTTTGGGTGGTGGTAAGGATGTTGCCGTTTGTATCATAGGTATAGGACGTGGTGGTGGTCAGGGTTGGATCGACCACGGATTGCCTGGTGATCGTGGCGATACGGGCCGAGTCTGGCTCGTAGGCCCAGGTGGTAACACGTTCTTCAGGAGTACCCGCCGCCTCGGTCTTTTTGGTGCGGTTGCCACGCTCATCATACTCATAGGTGGTGACAATGCCCCGGCCATTGGTACTGCTCAGAACCTGGAGACGATCGTTATAGGTATAGGAGCCGCTGCTGTCGTCCCCGCAGGATGAACAGCCCGGACCGGTGAAGGATTTGACCAGGACGATGCCGTGGTGCACTTCAAGCTCATACGTGGTGGAAGCACCGAGGCTATTGGTGATGACCCGCCTGAGATTGGGCTGGTAATCAATGCTGACTTGGCGGGCTCCGCCTGCAAAGGAAGAGCTGGTTACCCGGTCATCGGTATCGTATACCAGGGTGCGGATGGGGGTGCCGTTCTCATCGATGATGCCGGTCAGGTTGTGGGAATCATTGGGATCGTCGTAGATGTATTGGACGGTTGTGCCGTCGAGTTTGGATACCGAGACGAGGTTGTCGCCGGTATAGGAATAGGTGACAGGGCCGGCCGGAGTATTGAGGGTGGTCAGGTAATCGCCGGTGTAGGAAAAGGAAAGCGTATTGCCGAAATTGTCCGTGATTGTGGAGAGTTTATCGTCTGTATAGGTGTAGGTTAAAAAATTGCCGTTCTTGTCCTCTTTTTCCGTAAGCTTGCCGGTGGTATCAAAAACCTGGTGCGCGCCAGAGGGTTCATCGAGCCGGTAGCCGGTTTCCATGGCAATTATAGTGCGTTGTCTCCCTGAATAGTTGACCCATTTGTCCTGCCCTGCACTGACAAAGTCAACATGACGTCCGCCTGGCTGTACCAGGGTGATCGTGTCCGTGTTGATGATCAGGTGTTCAACTCCGGTTGCAGTCCAGCCATAGCCGAGGATCGAGGTCTCAGTGGACTGGCTGTTATAGGTACGGGTAAAGACCAGGGGGAGGCCCGGGGTGTCCAGTTGGAAGTCAGTTGCCTGCTGGTACTTGTTGCCGGTGGCAAAGTTGATGCCGTGCCCGGATATGTACGGCTGGGTCGAGGCGGCGCCTATGGACGCGAAAATGGCCAAGATAACCGGCACAAGCAGTATGTGAAGAATATTGCATTTTTTCATAATGACACCAGAAGCAGACATTAGAAGTATTTTCATTATAATGTTATGTGCAAAAAAAAAATCAATCAAGGACAGTGGGGCTCGGGCTGACCAAGATTTTTATTAGGTTCGATTACGGGTGCCGGGAGAGAACAGGGTGAATCATCAAACATGTCGCGTTGTTCACCATTACAGTAAAGATAAGCGGTATAGTAATTTCCCTGAATATTCCCTACATAAGGGTGATGGTTCATGCACCAGCCGCCTTTCTGGGCGGCAAAATTATTGGCCGAAGTATCAATCATGACATCTCCGGTATATGTGCCGTTGGACCCGGAATTCTGCCGGCAGGCATAGTCAAGTGGGCCAATGGCTCCTTTATAAGTGACAACGGCATCATAAAGATATGTCTGATCCGGATAATTTTCGGTTGCCCAGTATAGTTGCCCGACCGGATATGCCAAGGCAGATAGAGGCAATAAAAATATGAAAAGCATGGTCAATGCAAATAGAGAAGCTGTCTTGTATTTAAGAGTCTTCATGCTAATAATTCGTATGTATATTGGTTTTCTTAATTTAAATCAGCAGGATAAGTTGCCAGGGTTTTAATATCATCAACCCGACCCGATCCCCTGATCAGGAAGCCAAGGACAGATACCAAATTATTGTCCGGCTGGGCATCGTGGAGGTCTTGTTCCAGGTCACGGGTAATGGTGTGCCAATTACCGTCACGGGAGGAGGCGCCAAGGCCGTGGTGAATATACTTATCTGAACCAAGATTGTTATAATCAAGCTTATTATAATAGATGTAGCGGAAACCATCGGTTGTCTGGACGGCAATATAGACGGTGAAATTTTCGGAGTATTTCATGGACCACTCTATGATCTTGTGAGCGCCGTTGTT
>JAVCKW010409989.1:0-56754 GCA_034780715.1 Peltospira delicata | reverse complement strand
TTGTAATAATGGCGATAGGGGCTTATTGCATATATATAGGCTGGCGTTCTAAAACAAATGATAAACATAAAGCTGAATATTGGATCTGTCGTCAATGCGAAAAGATGTACTGGCTCAGCGGGAAAAACAAACACGTTTGTCCTGAATGCAATGCACCCTTAGAAAAATTAGCGGGCTTTTATGAACGCCACCCTGAGCTTAAAAAGTGAAGGAAAAAAACGAACCATCCATTCCCCCTGGCCAGTTATCGACCTCAGCTTTCTTTAGCCTACTGCCGGCTTCCACTCATTTTCCAAAACGATCTTACTCAAAAGTTTTTTTAAGTCCCTTAATGAAACTCTCTTTTTCAGCTTTGGACAACTTTGCCTCAGGGTGGGCCAACAGATATTGGGGAGGCGGCATCTTGTTTTCCCGGACCTGGTAAGAGGCATAGGCACCTTTATTCACTTTCTGGACATCCCACATTGAAACATTAAAATTGCTTCTCCCCTCCATGACATCACGGGTAATCAGCCAGGAGGCAGGGGCGATTTTACTGTACCAGGGCCATTTGGTCGTGTTACTGTGGCAATCTCCACAGGCCCGGTAAAATATTTCTTTTGTCTGTTGGGAATCCCAGGCAACCTCCTGTTGCACTGCCGGATTTTTATGATTTCTGCCGTAAGGAACAAGCTGGGCGACTCCCACAAGCAGGATGGCTCCACCAATTATCATTTTTACATTCATTTTCACTCCTTGAAATGTTTTTCAGGACCTTATTATACTTACAAACAGTAAGTACTATAGCCAGGAATAACAACCCGCCACGACGAGTTCTTATGATGATTAATCAAGATGAACTACCTGGATTTTCTTGTTTGTTCCTGTATGCTGTCAGTCGTAGTCCAAGTAAAAAACTTACTGATTTTTCCACTGAAAGAAGAAACTATCAGGTGACCGGTTCTCAATGACAAAACAAACTGAGCAAGAACCGATAGCCCTGCCCATTGACGGCACTCTTGATCTGCACAGTTTTCGGCCTCGGGA
Source organism: Peltospira delicata (assembly GCA_034780715.1). NCBI lineage: Eukaryota > Metazoa > Mollusca > Gastropoda > Neomphalida > Peltospiridae > Peltospira > Peltospira delicata. Next base: position 55,728 of record JAVCKW010409989.1, on the reverse strand, counting down.
TATAAAGGACCTTGTACCGGACTATCTGATGGAGTGCAGAAAAAGAAACATCCTGCAGATACGGATCATCCACGGCAAGGGGTCAGGTACCCTGCGACGCACGGTCCATGCAATATTGGGGCGGCTTGACTATGTGAGAGGTTTCAGAACTGCCGGAGAGGACGGCGGCTCATGGGGGGCTACTCTGGTGGATCTTCAGGCGGCGGAGCAACCTCAACCTTTTCGATAATACCGTGGGCCGCCGCCAGATTACGCACCGAAAGCATAAAGGTTGACGGCAGCGGCAGGGCCCGGTCTTCCCGGAGGATTCCCAGTTCTCGGGCCATCAGCAGGCATCCCAGGGAATGAATGCCTTCCTGGTTATCACAGATGGTCTGCATACGCAGGGCATCGGTCAAAAAGGGGACCAGGTTTTCGCAGTTCTCGGCGAGCCCGTGCAGTTCGTCTTCAACCAGTTCCCGGTGTTCACGGGCAAAATCCGTCACGCCGGGATCAAGGGCCTCGGTACCAAAGAGATTATTGACCACTGCGCCGGCAAGTCGCCCCTGTTTTTCCTGCGGCCAATCGGCAAAACGAGTGCCCATATTTTCTTTCAGGGTTCGATACAACACCATCTGCACGGTCAAGACCGCCTCCCGCATGACCGGGATTAATTTGGAATCAAAAGGGGCTTCCTGCTCTTCCTGTTCCTTTGTATATCGCTGAAACTCGCTCATAAAACCACTTTCACCACTGAATGAGAGGAGAGAACCTCGTAGATTCGCAGACGGTGATAATCGCTGTGCACGTCGAGTTCGAGATTCATACTGACATATTTTCCACTGCTGGACCGGTTTGATTCGGACAGACTGTACGGGGCATCACCAAGATGATCACTGATTATCTCACGTACCCGGGCGCTATCGGTGGTGATCACCTTATACTGCCAGAGACAGGGATATTCAATTTTCGGTTTGCAGGCATCACCTGTATCCATCGGTATCTTTTCCATGACGGCCTTATAGCAAAGGCGCCTGTTCTTGACAACAGGAAAACAAGGCTTTCCCGGGCGACGGGCATCGGGAAAATCAGAACCGCATACAGCTGCTCCTGAATATTTCCCGCAGAAAGGCAAAATAGTTAATGATTATACAAAGTTTTTTGGTACAATATTTTCTGATTAAAATATGAGACTCGTGTAACTGAAAGTATCCTGCAAGGGGTTGTCCTTTCAGGCTATCTACATAATGTACTAGGGCTGGAATAAAAATCCTGTTCCAGCCATGTTTGGGTATCCACAACAGGGCATGTTGAATAACTGGCCGGTTCCATTGCTCCGCAACCGGGGAGCCGTTGATGCAGGCGAACAGCAAAAACTGACCCGATCATGCGTAACTGTTTGTGGTTGCGGCGGTCTTGGTGGTCTGGTTATTGAAAATCTGACCCGTATCGGTGTTGGTCGGTTGCGCATTGTTGACCCGGATATTTTTAACGCCTCAAACCTGAACCGGCAGCTTGGATCCTTGCGCGGCACCCTGGGTAAAAACAAGGCCGAGGTCATGGCGGAACGGGTCAGAAAAATCAGTAAATGCTGTCAAGTCGAAGCGCTGGCCTGTGAGTTCGAAAAAAGCGATGCCCTTCACGGAAGTGAGGTTGCTGTTGATTGCCTGGACAACAGTGCTTCCCGGCTGCTACTGGCAGAGCGTTGCAATAAACAACAGATCCCGCTGGTGCATGGGGCTGTGGATGGCTGGTATGGACAGATCGGGGTACAGCCTGTCGGCGGCGATCTGGTGCACAGACTGTATTGCACTGCACAAAAAGACACCAAGACGGTTTCCGTGCTCTCGTTTACGGCAACCCTTATCGCCTCGCTGCAGGCGGCTGAAACCGTCAAGCTACTGATCGGCAGGCCGTCAAAGCTGACCTCCGGCTGGCTGGCCATTGACCTGTCGACTGGTGATTTTGACTACATTGCCTTCAAAGTGCCTTAAACACTTTATTGGCTTCAATTTTCAGACAAAGAAACAATGTCACATCATAAACAGTATATTATTTCAGTCATGGCCGGGGACCGGGTAGGTATCATCCATGACATCACCCGAACGATTTCAGCCATGGGCGGAGATCTTGCCGATACCAGGCAACAGGTTCTGCAGGGATATTTCAGTATGATCCTGTATGCATCTTTTCCCGAAAAACTCCAGGGACAGGCCATTGTTGATGCGCTGATCGCCATTGATTCCGACCATCCATTCGAGGTCTCGGTCAAGTCGGTAACTCGACCAGAGGCCGGCGGTCGGACGTCTGTGAAAAACAATTACGTGCTGACGGCACGCGGCAGTGACCGCATCGGTTTTGTCGCCCTGGTCTCCGGATTTTGCGCTGATCATTCCATAAACATTCTGGATTTGTCAACGACAACGGGTAGTGACGGCACCTATACCATGATCCTGCTGGTTGACCTGAACCGCTGTCCGCCCATGGAAGTTTTACGCGCCCACCTGGAAGATTTCAGCACCAAAAACGGCCTTTCAATGCTCCTGCAGCACCAGGATATTTTCAGGGCCACAAACGAAATTGGAATGATATGATGCGTTCAGATCAAATCCTGGCTACCGTTGACATGATTCAGAAGGAAAATCTGGATGTCCGCGCTGTAACCATGGGCATCGACCTGATGGACTGCCGCAGTCAGAGCCCGACCATGACCTGCCGGAAAATCAAGGAGAAGATATGCCTGCATGCCGGTCGACTGGTGCCGGTCTGTGAACAAATCAGTGAAAAATACGGTATTTCCGTTGTCAACAAACGCATCGCCGTCACCCCGGTGGCCTATGTCGGAGCCGGGTTTTCCCTTGATGATTTTGTTGCTATTGCCAGGGCCCTGGATGAGGCGGCAAGCGAAGTTGGAGTGGATTTTCTGGGTGGATTTTCCGCCAACGTGGAAAACGGAACCAGTCGATCGGCGGCAACCTTGATGAAGGCAATGCCCGACGCCATGGCGGGAACGCAAAAAGTCTGCGCCTCCATCAATGTGGGCTCCAGCAAGTACGGCATCAACATGGATGCGGTGGCGGTGATGGGCCGGGTGATCAAACAGCTTGCTGAAGACAGCCGGGAATCCGGCGGATTTGGCGCGGCACGACTGGTGGTATTCACCAACCAGCCCGAGGCCAATCCATTCATGGCCGGAGCCATTCACGGTCCGGGCCAGCATGAGGTAGTGATAAACGTCGGGGTCAGCGGACCAGGGGTTGTTGCCCGTGCTTTGGAACGAAAACTCGCTGAATCAAACGACACGCCCGGTCTTCATGAACTGGCCGAGGTCATCAAGCAAACCGCCTTTCGAGTCACCCGCTGTGGGGAATTAATCGGCCGACGGGTTTCCTCTGTTTTGGGTATTCCCTTTGGCATTGTCGATGTTTCACTTGCGCCCACTCCCAAAGTCGGCGACTCGGTGGGTGAAATCTTGAGAATCATGGGAGTCGATGCCATCGGTGCACCCGGTTCCACTGCCATTGTCGCCCTCTTGAACGATGCGGTAAAAAAGGGCGGCACCTTTGCCAGCCAGAGTGCCGGCGGTCTCTCCGGGGCGTTTATTCCCGTCTGTGAAGATGCGGAACTGGCGGAAGCTGTTAAAAATAATACTCTGCCCCTGGAAAAACTCGAAGCCATGACCGCTGTCTGTTCTGTCGGCCTGGACATGGTTGCCGTTCCCGGAAGCGTTGACGCCACCACTATCGGCGCCATTATTGCCGATGAAATGGCCATCGGTATGATCAACTCCAAGACAACGGCGGTACGCATTATCCCGGTACCGGGAAAAGAGGCCGGTGATTTTGTCTCCTTTGGGGGCTTGTTTGGCGAATCCGCTCTGCTGCCCGTGAGAAATGTCGGCAAGTCCGAGAGGTTCATGAACTTTGGCGGCAAGATTCCCGCGCCGATCAACAGTCTGAAGAATTAACACCAATGAATGAGCAACAGACCATACTGATTGTCGATGATTCACCGGTCAACCGCAAAATACTCAGCGAACTGCTGAAAAAACAAGGTTATACCATTCTTAATGCCGCCTCCGGCGAAGAGGCCCTTGAGCTGGTCGGCAAGATCCTGCCCGACCTGATAATCCTGGATATCCTCCTGCCAGGCATAAACGGATATACAACCTGTATCCGACTGCAGGACGACCCCTTGACCAGGGATATTCCCGTCATTTTTATCAGCTCCCTGGATGCCACTGAAGACAAGATCGGGGGTTTTGAGGCCGGCGGAGTCGATTATATCACCAAACCTTTCCATCCGGCCGAGGTCATAGCCCGCATCTGTACCCATCTCCGCATCCGCCATCTGCAACGGGTGCTGGCGAAGAAAAATATTCTCCTGGAAGAGGAAAAACAAAAATCAGAAGACCTGCTGCAGAATGTCCTGCCCCGTCGTGTTGCCAGGGAGCTGCTTACAACCGGCAACTGTGCGCCAAAACTGTTCCCGGAGGCGACGGTCTGTTTTGCCGACATTGTAAATTTTACGGCTGCGTCCTCTAATCTTTCCCCGGAAATCATCATCGGTGAGCTCAATGAAATTTTTACCGGCTTTGATCGGATAGCCACCCGGAACCATTGTGAACGCATGAAAACCATTGGTGATGCCTATCTTTTCGTCTGCGGTGTTCCCCAGGCGGACCCCCGGCATGCCGATAATATAGCCCGATCCTCCCTGGAGATGATTGATTTTCTTGACAGACGCAATCAACAGGCGCAATATGCATGGCAGGTTCGTGTCGGTATCCACAGCGGACCGGTGATAGGTGGTGTGGTCGGCACGGAAAAATACCTCTATGATATTTTCGGTGATACCGTTAATATTGCTGCTCGAATGGAGGAACTTGGCTCACCAATGCGGGTGAACGTGTCCAGTGCCAGTCATGCCATTCTGCACGACCGATTCCTGTTTACCTCGGGAGAAGAGGTGAAAGTAAAAGGCAAGGGAAAACAGATAATGTATACCCTGACAAGCCCCTCGGTCATTGAATAGAGGCTCCCTGGAACTGTCAACCCAAAACCATAAGGCGGCTCTTTAATGAATCCTGTTGCAGCACTTTCCCTGGCAGGTGCCATGTTTGTCCTGGCCGTTACTCCCGGACCAGGTGTTTTTGCAACTGTAGCCAGATCGCTGGCATCAGGCTTTCCCCAGGCTGCAGCTGTTGCCGCAGGCATAGTCTGCGGTGACCTTTTTTTCCTACTGCTGGCTATTTATGGTCTATCCGCCATTGCCGAACTTCTGGGCACTTTTTTCCTTGCAGTTAAATATTTAGGCGGGCTTTATCTTATTTTTTTAGGGCTCTGCATCTGGTTCTCCCCGGCACGGAGGAAAACAATACACCCAACACATGAACCAAACATTTCCCCGGGTAAAAATTTTACCAGCGGTCTTGCCGTTACCCTGGGCAACCCGAAGGTAATCCTCTTTTATCTAGGATTTCTCCCCACATTCCTCGATCTGCGCCATCTCAGCACCATGGAAGTCCTGCTCAGCGCAGCAATCGTCAGCCTGGTCCTCGGATCCGTCCTGCTCGGATACGGATACGGGGCCGCCAGGGCACGGTATCTTTTCAGCAGCAGCCGTTCACTAAAAAATCTGAACCGTGGCTCCGGCGCCATCATGATGGCCACCGGTTCAGTCATCCTGACCAGAGCATAACCATGAAAGGCTTTTTTCAGCTGATCAGTTCTGCCGACTTTTACCGGTTATTTTCCCATTTTTCCGCACTGCCTGGAGAAAATATACCAGCTGCCGAGGGTCTTGGCCGGGTCGTGGTGGAAAACAGCCTGACAGCTGATGAACCGCTGCCGCCCTTTTGCCGCTCCACCATGGACGGCTTTGCCGTTCGGGCCCGTGACACATTTGGCTGCTCCGAATCGGAACCGGCCCTACTTGCAATCATCGGTGAAATCGCCATGGGCCATCCGGGGACCGAGTTCACCTTAGGACCCGGTCAGGCCGTCCATATCTGGACCGGCGGAGAACTTCCGCACAAGGGTGATTCGGTGGTCATGGTGGAATACACCCATCTGATGGACAGGCAGACCGTGGAAGTTTTCCGGCCGGTGGCCCCGGGCGAAAATGTTATCCAAGCCGGAGAGGATTTCAAACAAGGCGCAAATATTATCCCGGCCAAACGAATGCTTCGCCCCCAGGACCTGGGTGTACTCGCCGGGCTGGGAAAAACCAGGCTGAACGTACACAGGCGGCCAAGGGTCGGCATCATCTCCACCGGTGACGAACTGGTCGCCCCTGACCAGCCCCTGGCTCCAGGAAAGATCAGAGATATAAACTCCACAACACTCACAGCCCTTGTTACCGAGGCTGGTGGTATCCCGACATGTTATGGGATCATTGAAGACAACTTAAAAAAAATGCTTGCTGTCTGTGAAGAGGCGCTTACGGAAAACGACATGCTGCTCCTCTCCGGCGGCAGCTCCGTCGGCAGGCGGGACTTTACCCTGCAGGTGCTTGAAAGCCTTCAGAATAGCAAACTACTGGCACATGGCGTCGCCATCCGGCCCGGCAAGCCGACCCTGCTTGCGGCCCGTGACAACAAGGCGGTTTTCGGCCTGCCCGGGCATGTGGCCTCGGCCATGGTGGTCTTTTATCTCTTTGTCCGGCCATTGTTACGTCTTTTTTCCGGTCTTGCCCCGACCCATGGCCTGAAGGAGATACAGGTTACCTGCAGTGAGCAGATTCCATCGGTCATCGGGAGAGAGGAATACGTACGGGTCAGTCTGCAGAAAGCTCACCATGATTTACTTCCTGCCGCCACACCGGTGTACGGAAAATCCGGGTTGCTGCATCCTCTGGTTGCCGCCGACGGCCTTCTGGCCATTGGCCGCGATGTGGAGGGATTAGATAAAAATGCCCGGGCAAAGGTACTGCTCTTTCCCTGATTTATTGCACACACTTTTATGATCATGGAAATTCGCAAGGCATCAAGGGCTGATTTTGAGAATATCTGGCCGATCTTCCACGCCATTGTCGCAGCCGGTACAACCTACCCCTATGCCCCGGCAACCAGTAAAGAACAGGCCTGTCATATCTGGATGGAAGTACCGCTCGCCACCTATATCTTACAGGAAGATGGACAAACTCTGGGCACCTATTATATCAAAGCCAACCAGCCTGAACTGGGTGCCCATATCTGTAATTGTGGTTACATGGTTGCGCAGCAGGCAAGGAGGCGCGGTCTGGGCCGAATGCTCTGCCTGCATTCAATGGATACAGCCCGTGAACTCGGTTTTTTTGCCATGCAGTTTAATCTGGTCGTCTCCACCAATACCACGGCCGTAAATCTCTGGCAAAAGCTTGGCTTTTCACGTATCGGCACCATTCCAAAAGCCTTTAATCATACTAAACATGGGCTTGTTGATGCCTATATTATGTATCAGCAACTCACGTAATCAACGACAATGAAACGTAAAATATATCTCAATATGCACTCACGGCAGGAGGCACAGGCCCTGTTTCTCGGCCGGTTTCACAACCATCTCACCGCTGAAGAAGAGATTCCTGCCAGAGAGGCAGGCGGCCGGGTCACAGCCAGACCCGTCAGTGCCCGCCTTTCCTCGCCTTCCTTTCATTCAGCTGCCATGGATGGTCTTGCCGTGCGGGCTGAAGACACTTTCGGGGCAGCCGATGATACTCCGATTATCCTGGATATCACCTCGGGCCAGGCGGTCATGATCAATACCGGCCACCCGCTGCCGCAGGATAAAAATGCCGTCATCATGATCGAAAACATCATTATCAGCGATGACGGAAGCAGGGGTACCATCAGGGCACCGGTTTATCCCTGGCAGCATGTACGCAAGGTGGGTGAAGATATTGTGGCCACGGAACTTCTCTTTCCCAGTCATCATAAAATAACGCCACCGGATATGGCCGCTCTGCTCACTGCCGGCTGCCCCGGAGTCTGGGTACATAAGCAACCCCGAGTGACCATTATTCCCACCGGCAGCGAACTTGTGCACCTGGACGATTCGGCCCAGGCCCCACCGCCGGGCAAGACTATTGAATCTAATTCAGCAGTGCTGGCCGGACTGGCCGAAACTGCAGGGGCAAGGGTCACGGTCACGCCGATTATTCAAGATGATTATGCCAATATCAAAAAAAACCTGCAGCAGGCTGTTGCCTCTGAAGCTGATCTGATCGTTCTTAATGCCGGATCATCCGCCGGCAGTGCGGACTACACCGTACGCGTTATCGAAGAACTTGGCGAGGTGCTTGTCCACGGTGTAACCATCATGCCCGGCAAGCCGACAATTCTTGGAATTGTGAATGGCAAGCCGGTCATGGGCAACCCCGGCTATCCGGTTTCCGCCATTATCTCTTTTGAACAGTTTGCCCTGCCCCTGCTGGCTCGGATGCAGGGAATGGATGTTGAACCGGCGCCATGTGTTTCCGCTATTCTCGCCCGTGATATTCCGTCCCGGGGAGGCATAGAGGAATTTCGTCGCATGATTACCGGTAAAATTGATGATCATTTTGTCACCGTACCTCTGAAAAAGGGTGCCGGCGCCATCACCACCCTCACCCGGGCCAACTCCATGCTGACCATTGCGGCCCATTCCGAGGGAGAAACCGGAAGCAGCCGGGTAACCGTGGAATTACTGCGACCGCAGACAACCATTGCCAAGACTATTCTCTGCACCGGCAGTCACGACCTCTGCCTTGATCTGCTGCATGATTTTCTGAAAAAATCAATACCTGCCTATCCGCTGGCCTCTACCCATGTCGGTTCCCTGGGCGGCATCATGGCCATAAAAAACAACATGACCCATATCGCCGGCTCACACCTGCTTGATCCTGCTACCGGCGACTACAATACCAGCTATATCCGGCAGTACCTGACCAGCCAAAAGGTGACCCTGATCACCCTGGTCCATCGCATGCAGGGATTTATCGTGCAAAAAGGCAATCCGGAAAAAATACAATCCATTACAGACCTGATCCAGGGCAATGTTCGTTTTATCAACCGTCAGGCAGGATCAGGCACCCGGGTTCTTCTTGATTATGAACTGGCAAAAAATGAACTTGACGCCGATGACATTCACGGCTATGACCATGAAGAGTATACGCATATGGCTGTAGCGGTGGCGGTACTTTCCGGCAAAGCGGATGCCGGACTCGGCATTCTGGCAGCCGCCCGTGCCCTTGATCTGGATTTTGTTCCGCTCACCGAAGAACGTTATGATCTGATCATTCCAACGCCGTTTCTTAAACTGCCGATGATCAGACGGCTGCTTGAAATCATCCATACCCAAGATTTCAAAACAGCTGTGGAACGGATGGGCGGCTATTCCACCCGGGAAACGGGAACAGTCGTCATAAACAACTGAGCAACCGATGCGCGACAGTACACCAATACTTCTCTTTCGGGTTCTTTGCTTCAGCCTTATGGCGCAGCTTGTTCTTGCAGCGCCTGCCCATGCTATCCAGTCACACGGCCCACCGGAAGGAATTTACGTCCACCTCATAGCCCACGTCCTCTTCTGCCTGGCAATGCTCGGTTTTGCCATTCGCATCCGCATTTCCCACCTGGCGGTCAGAAGATCCTGGCAGCTCATGGCCCTGGGTGCCCTGCTCTTTGCCTTCTGGAATGGCTGGGCCTTCATTGCCCATGTGCTGGCAACGCAGATACCGGCAACCGATTTCGTCAACAACGAGCAGGGGGTCAGGATGTGGGTTGCATTGCATACTCCCATTGACGTACTCTACTATGTCTTCAAAATGGATCACCTGCTTTGTGTCCCGGCAATCCTGTTTATCTATTTGTCTCTACGACGAATGAATGACACCGTTCCGCTATCTCTTAGAAAACAAAACAAACAATCCCTGGATTCAGAAAACCCGCGCGACCAGCGCTGAAAAAAATTAACCGGATAACGTACTGCCATTATAAATAATTATGCTGCTTTCACTGGTTCCCCTCTATTTAATTGACATTTGCGGCAGTCTGGCCATGCTGGTTGTGTCGATCCTCTGTATGCAGCAGGCGGTCAGGCTCTATTTCAGGGACAGAGAAAATGCGCTTTCCACCTATATCCTCTGGCTGACAAGTGCCCTGTTCTCCTTTTGCCTGATACGGCCGGTTGGGCATTTTGTAAAGTATTATCTCATTTTTACCGATCGGGCTGATATCTGGAAAATGCTCGCACCGGTGTCCGGCAGCTTGATCACAATTACCTTTGTTGTTATTTTTGCCTCCACCCTGTTTTTCGGCTCCATGCTGGTCATCATGAACCGCATGATTCGCGACCGGCAAAAGGTTGAAGAAACCAGTGCCCAGCTTCTGGAGCTCAATAAAGATATTGAATCCGTGGTCAGTGACCGCACCCGGGCTGAGCTGGCCCTGCAGCTCGCCCATGAGATACGCAATCCGGTTATGGTGATCAGCGGGCTTCTACAGCGTATGACCTGCAGGGAGGCTGACAAACAACGAAATATTAAATACAGGGATACGGTACTTACCCAAACCAGCGAACTCGAAGCTATTGTCAAAAGGTTTGAACAGTTGCAGGATGGAGGAGAAGATCATTTTGCAGCAATAGAACTCAATGAACTGACCGCTGACAGTGTAAGAATGTTACAGGCGGAGGCCGATCTTAAGGGAATCTCAATCTCATTTTTTCCATCAAAAGAGAGTCTTTTCTGCAGAGGAGATGCCAGATACTTAAAAGTTGCACTTCTGCATGTGCTGAGAAATGCTCTTGAATCCTGCAGTGCCGGGGACCGGATTCGCGTAGAAACCGGACAGGTGCCGACCGGCGCCTCCATCCGTATCATCGACGATGGACCGGGGATACCCGCCGAGGTCCTGGAACATATCTTTGAGCCTTTCTACAGCACCAAGGAAGGTTCCACCGGTCTTGGCCTGCCCTATGTTCGCCAGATTATCAGGGAACATAGAGGTGACATTACCATTGACTCGTCCGCCGGCCAAGGGTGCACGGTAACCATTACTCTGCCCACCCACTTAAGCGAACTGCAAAGGAGCACACCCCATGTTCCGGTCACTACAAAACCTGCAGCCGAATAAGTACTACCCTTTGCCCGAGCATATTCCTTGACAGCCGCCTTTCCCTGGTGATACACCGAAAACAGGAAACAAAAAACAATACCAAAAATAATGATGAGAGGTGCAATTGTGAACGTAGATTCAGTGCAGGGCTATTCCGCAGAGGACACGGGAGAAAACACAATTTTAATTACCAACATTGAGGCCATACCCGGGAAAAAAGTTGTTGAACATTTCGGGCTTGTTTCCGGGTCCACCATTCGGGCAAAACATATCGGCCGCGACCTGATGGCCAGTCTGAAAAACCTTGTCGGCGGCGAACTGAAGGGATACACACAACTTCTCTCCGAATCACGTTACCAGGCAACCCGGCGTATGATCAGACAGGCCGGCGATCTCGGTGCAAATGCGGTCATCAATGTGCGTTTTTCAACCTCTTCCGTGGCTCAGGGCGCAGCGGAATTATATGCCTACGGCACAGCCGTCCGGGTGGAGTAAAACCATTATGACGGATCTTATCATCATACTTACCCTGACAGCTCTGGGCTACTTTGCCGGTTCCTGGGCGGAGAGACGTCATTATCACTCGATCCGCGAGCGGGAAAAACAACTCCTTAATCTTCCAGCCATAACCATGAAAGATGTACCCTATCCGGATGAGGCGGTCCGCTCAATACACCTGGTGGAGGGAAGCGCTGTGATCTCCATTGATTATTTCAAGCGTCTCCTTGCCCGTCTGCGTAATATTTTCGGCGGCACTATCGTCTCCTATGAAAGCCTTCTTGACCGGGCCCGGCGCGAAGCCCTGCTGCGAATGAAAGAAATGGCTCCGGAAGCGGCAATCATTGTTAATGTCCGCATTGAAACCTCGGCCATCGGCAAATACAGCAGCAAACGCAATATCGGCTGTATTGAAGCCCTGGCCTACGGCACGGCCATTGATCTGAAACAATAGTGAACTACACGCCCAGACTGCCCGGCCGCAACCACAACGTAACAAAAATCTCTCCTCTCCGGGAGCTGGCGGTGCTGCTGGGAGGCCTGCTGGCTGTTGTCGTCGTCCTCTATCTGCTGCTGGGCCTTGGTGCCGACCTGCTGGTCAGTCATCTCTCACCGGCAAGCGAACAGAAGCTGGCGTCCGTTCTCTCGTCCCGCTTTACCGAAAAAACAAAGCCAACCCCAAGGGAAAAATGGCTGCAGGGGATCGTCAACACGATGGTGAATAATGGTTGTGTTGACCTGCCCTACCCGGTAACCGTCCATGTTACCGAATCAAAACTGGTCAATGCGGTGGCTCTTCCCGGCGGGCAGATCATGGTTTTCAGCGGCCTTCTACGCATTGTACGCTCGGAAAACGAAATGGCCTTTATCCTTGGCCATGAGCTTGGGCATTTCAAGCATAGAGACCATCTGCGCGGTCTTGGCCGAGGTATTGTCTTTGCCTTTATCTCCACCTTGATAGGATCATCGGACGGCAGCATCGCCCGCCTGGCGGCAAAGACGGTTCAAGTGACGGAATCAGGATTTTCCAGAGAGCAGGAAGCGGCGGCAGATGCCTTTGGTTTACGAATGCTGAACTGTACGTATGGACATGTGGGCGGGGCGACCGACTTTTTCAACCATATGCCCAAGAAGCTCGATCCCGGTCATATCGGCCATTATTTTGCCTCTCATCCCGAAAATAAAAAACGAATCCAGGCCCTGGTCCGGCTGGAGAAAGAAAGGCACTACCGCAGTGGACCGCTCACCCCCTTCACCCTTTCTGAAAAAGCAAAAAATAAGGCGAACCTCCTTGAGAATAGTTCCACGCTCTAAAGCGACATCTCCCCTTCTCCCAGGTAGGCCTGACGTACCCTGTCATCATCAAGGAGCTCTGAACCGGATCCTTCGAGAACCACATGGCCCGATTCCAGGACACTTCCCTGGCGGGCAATGGAGAGTGCGGCCATGGCGTTTTGTTCCACAAGAAGGATAGTTACGCCTTCACTATTGATAGCGCCTATAATATCAAACACCTCATCAACCAGTTTAGGCGACAGACCAAGAGAGGGTTCATCAAGCATGATAAGTTCAGGCTGGGCCATGATAGCCCTGCCGATGGCCAGCATCTGCCGCTCGCCGCCGGACAGTGTACCACCCATCTGTTTTTTTCGCTCCCGCAAACGGGGAAACAAGGTGAAGACATAATCCAGATCTTTGTGAAACTCACGGTCATGGCTGCGGTGAAATCCGCCCATGTATAGATTTTCCAGTACACTTAAATTAGGAAAAATATGCCGGCCCTCAGGCACCTGGACAATCCCCTGCCGGACAATCTTGTGCACTGGAATTCTGGTGATATCCAGTCCTTTAAAAAGAATATTTCCCTGGGTAACCGTGCCGCCCATGGAAGGGATCTGACCGGAGACGGCCCGCAGGGTAGTTGATTTACCGGCGCCGTTGGCACCGACCAGGGTGACGATTTTTCCTTTTTCCACCCGCAGATTCATACCAAGCAAGGCCTGGATACCACCGTATTGAACGCGAAGATTTTCAATTCTCAGCACGGCGTCGTTCTCCAAGATAGGCGGTTATCACCTGTTCATTTTTTCTGATCTCTTCGGGCAGTCCCTTGGCAATGGTGACCCCATGATCGAGCACAATCAATCGTTCGCAGAGTCCCATGACAAATTTCATATCATGTTCAATCACCAGAACAGTCAAGGAAAAGTCTTCTCTGATCTCAGTAATAATCCGCATCAGGTCGTTGGTTTCATTGGGATTCATCCCGGCTGCCGGCTCATCCAGAAGCAGAAGTGCAGGCCGGGTGGCCAGGGCGCGGACAATCTCAAGCCGCCGCTGCTGACCATAGGCAAGGCTGCCGGCCTCCGCATCGGCCAGTTCAAGAAGGTCTACCCGGTCAAGCAGTTCAAGAGACCCTTCAATCATAGCCTCTTCTTCGCGCCGATAGGAGGGCAGACCAAGAATGGGCGCCCAGAACGGCGATTTCAAACGCCCATGCCAGGCCATCATCACATTCTCAAGCACTGACATTTCCGGCAGCAGTTGAATGTTCTGGAAGGTACGGGCAATGCCGAGGCGATTGATCCGGTTTGGTTTCAAACCAACCAGCTCGACCGGCTTGTCAACCTGCAGAGTAATGGTACCGCTGCTGGGCCGCAGACGACCGGTCAACATATTGAAGACTGTTGTCTTGCCGGCACCGTTTGGTCCTATCAGGCCAACCAGTTCACCGGTTTCAAGTCGGAGGTCAAAGTTGTCCACCGCTGTCAGGCCGCCGAAGCGCATGGTCATGTTTCTGGTTTCAAGAAGAGACATCAGGTAATCTTCTCCCGCTTGCCGGCACGCGAAAACAAGCCGAGAAACCACTGCCAGGAGAACTCTTTTCTGCCCATGATGCCCTCACGCCAGAACAACATGGCGGCGATAAGAATAACGGCAAAGATCACCATTCGCATGCCGGGGATCCCGGGAATGGTGAACCAGCCAAAGACATTGGTCGGTTCCTCCACTGCCCTGAGAAGCTCCGAACCCCAGGTAAAGGCAATGGCAGCGATCACCGACCCGGTGAGAGATCCGAGCCCGCCGAGAACAATGATGATCAACAGGTTAAAGGTCAGGAAAAAGGTAAAAAGCATCGGACTGATGGTGGTAATCAAATGGGCCAGCATGGCTCCGGCCATGCCTTCAAAAAAAGCGGCCACTGTAAAGGCCAGCAGTTTATGGCGAAAACTGTTTATACCCATGGATTCGGCCGCAAGTTCATTCTCACGAATTGCCTTTAATGCCCGCCCATAGGATGAGTTTACCAGACGGACAATGACAAACAGGGTAAGCAGTGCCAGTCCCCAGGTCCAACGCAGATCGGTATAGAGGGCAATTCCTTTAAGTCCCAGGGGACCGTTGGTCACTGTCTGCATATTATTAGCCACCACCCGGATCACTTCACCAAAACCAAGGGTGACGATGGCCAGGTAGTCACCACGTACCCGGAAAACAGGAAAACCCATAAACAGGGCAAAAAGCGCTGCTGTGACCCCGCCGATCAGTATCGCCGGCAGGAATGGTACGCACATATCCGCCAACCATGGAACGCAGGGATCGATGATGAAATTCATCTCCTTTTCCAGGGGCGTCATGGTCATAAGCGAGGCGCTGTAAGCGCCCAGGGCAACAAAGGCGTTGGGCTCCAGGGAAAACTGACCGGTAATTCCGTTGATCAGGTTGTAGGAAACGGCCAGGGTGATGTAAATGGCCACCATGTTGAGAATTCTGATCTGATATTCATCGGCAAAGCGACCGGCAAGAAAAAGTGCGCCACAGAGCAGACCAACTGTAATCAGGGTCAGGAAGCCGTTACGGCGGCGGTTGCCGGCAGACCAACGCTGCCGGGCCTGGATGAACTTGATATCGTCTTTCATTCCGGCAGATCCTCTCCCATGATACCGGTGGGGCGAAAAATCAAGACCAGGATAAGCAGGAGAAAGGCAAAGGCATCTCGGTATCCCGACAGCTCAGGCCAAAAGGCTACCAGCATAATTTCCGTAATACCGAGGATAAATCCACCGAGCACCGCGCCAAAAACATTTCCGATACCACCGAGTACGGCGGCGACAAAGGCCTTGAGGCCGGGAACAATACCCATCAAAGGTTCAATCTGCGGATACTTCATGGCCCAGAGAATACCGCCTATGGCGGCCAGGGCGGAACCAAAGCCAAAAGTAAAGGCAATTACCCTGTTCAGATCAATCCCCATGAGCGGTACGGTCTGCATATCCTTGGAAACGGCCCGCATGGCCATGCCCATCCGCGTTTTATAGACAACAAAATAAACGACGATCAGCAGGGCAAGCGTAATCAGGATGGTATAGACGGTCAGGCTCAGGACGGAAATACCGCCGAAATGCCAGACTGGACGAAACATTTCCGGCCGGAAAAAGGGACGCGGCCGGGAGCCGAAAACCACAAGGGAAACGTTTTCAAGGAAAAAGGAAACGCCGATGGCGGTAATCAGCGCGCTGATCCTGGGCGCCCTTCGCAAAGGGCGATAGGCGCCCTGGTCAATGGTTATCCCCAGCAACGCAGTAAGCGCCATGGCAACCAGGGCCGCCGCCCACCAGGGCAGGGCAAACACGGAAATACCAAAAAAAGCAAAATAGGTCGACATCATCATGACATCGCCGTGGGCGAAGTTGATGAGCCGCAGAATTCCGTACACCATGGTATAGCCGATGGCTATGAGTCCATAAAGAGAACCCAGGCCCAGGCCGTTGATGAGTTGCTGGAGAAAAAGATGGATGGTCATCAGATCAAATGATCAGGGCTGTACGGTTGCCAGCCACTGGAACTTACCATCTTTAACCGTCAGAATAACCGCAGGTTTTACCATATCATGATCCTTCATGGTCATAACACCGGTAACACCCTGGAAATTCTTTGTGTTTTCCAGACCAGCCCGTACTTTCTCTTTATCCGTCGATCCGGCGCGCTCAATGGCGTCCAGAAGAATATTGTAGGTGTCATAGGACAGGGCGGAGACAGAATCCGGGGTTACATCCGGATAAGCGGCCCGAAAGGCCTTGACAAATTTTTTGCCCGATTCCGTGGTAACACCCTTTTCGTCAAAATGGGTGGTGAAGGAAAGCCCTTCCACAGCCTTGCCGCCGATTTTGATGAGTTCATCTGCCTGGGCGGCATCGCCGGCCAGAATGGGTACATTCAGTCCAACCTCTTTTGCCTGCTGGGCGATAAGAGCCAGTTCCTTGAAATAACCTGGACAGTACAGTACATCGGGATTTTTGTTTTTAATCGCAGTCAACTGGGCGGTAAAATCAAGATCGCCGGTATTATAGTGGAGCTTGGAAACAACCTTGCCGCCCATTTTCGTAAAATTCTTCATGAAAAAATTGGCAATCCCCACACAGTAATCCTGGGAGATATCAATGAGTACTGCTGCATTTGTTGCTTTCAGATTCTCCCGGGCAAACTTGGCCCCGACAAACCCCTGGAATGGATCAATAAAACAGGCTCTGAATACCCATTTTTTGCCTTGAGTCACAACCGGGTTAGTCGCCCACGGCGAAATCATCGGCACTTTTGCTTTCTCGGCAACCGGAGCACCGGAAAGCGTGTTGGAAGAGGTCAGACCGCCGATAACAGCATCGACCTTATTCTTTTGAATCAGCCGGGAAACGGCATTGGCACTTTCCACCTTGTCTGATTTATTATCGGTGAGAAATAATTTCACCTCGCGACCCAGCACTTTGGGGCGTTCTTTCTGGGCCAGTTGCAACCCTTTATACCCAATCTGACCATAAACAGCCGATGGACCGGTCATGGGGTAATACACCCCGATTTTAACAGGTTCCTCGGCCCGGGCATTACCAAGACCAAGGCAGGCAAAACCGGCAAGCACCACACCAGTCAGGGACAGCAAGAGAGATTTTCGCATCAGACATTCCTCCTTTTGCAAGAAACAGCAAAAACTGACGATAGCGCCGGAAAAAAATACATTCCGGAAAAACTGCAACGGGTCGTCTCCCATATTGCAGTAACAACAGCAGCATACTTATAATTTTTCCATTGAGCGGTCAAGAGCTATGGATGAGTGCTGTAAAAAAAAAAACTAGGGCGAACCCATTATCGGGCAGAAAAGTCAAACAAGTATACGCTCCGGAGCATTAAAGATATTGAGTCGTTTAGGCCTGGCATACGCGGCCAGAGTAACCCCGGCCCTGCGGGCGATGGCCAGGCCGAGTGAAGACGGGGCTGTGCGTGATAAAATAATGGGAATACCGATGCGGGCGCATTTAAGCACCATATCCGAGGTCAGGCGACCGGTTGTGTAAATGGCACCGCGAGCGGAAAATTTTCCGAGCAGAATGGCGCCGATCACCTTATCAACGGCATTATGACGGCCAACATCCTCATAATGTGCCTGTAACCTGCCCTCACCCCAGAATGCACAGCCATGCACACAGTGCGTCCGGCCGCCAAGGGGTGAATAATGCAGGGCCTGACGAATAAAGCTCTGGATCTCATCAAAGCGCAGCCTGCATTCCTGCAGGGGGTCAAAGGCACCTTCCAGCATTTCCCGGGAAATTTTACCGGTGCCGCCGCAGCCGGATGTAATAATCACCTCTCTAGGTTCATCTGCCTCATCAACGTCTGCGTACACGGATATCCGTCCTTCCGGACAGACATACACCTCCCGGACCTGCCCGGGCTTTGTGATATACCCCTGGCCGAAAAGAAAACCGGCGCCAAACTCCTCAAGTCCGGTTTCCAAAACCATGGATGCCCCGATCTCCCGATCATTCAGCGCTACCTTATACGGCACTTCGATGGCAACGGTTTCCTGTTCTTCCCGGCTGCCATCAGGGGTGATGACCACGGTATTCTGCACAAGGGTTACCTGATTTTCCATATTTTCCGTATTATTGTGCCTGCTTCCGCGCAGGCTTGATCTTCGGGGAGTTCAATCAGACAATCAGCCGCTGCCATAACCTGCAGACGGCTGGGACAGGTAAGCGGTTCCACCGTCAGTCCGCCTCCATCATTACCAAGCAGTCCGTAAAACACCTGCGTCCATCCCTGTTGAGCGGTCAATGTCCGGATAAGACGTGCCGATACGTACTCGGCAAAGGGATCAGATACCCCGGCCAGGCGAAGAATGCCGGGTTTGGCCAGCAAAACAAAGGCAACATGGTTTGATGGAGGGCCACCAGGTAAATTAAAGAAAAAAGTACCATCCTTACGTCCAAGGCATACGCCCTTGCCCGGCCCGACGCGCACCCGATTAAAAACAGGTTCAACTTCAAGATTGCGCATGGCCTGCATGGTAAAATCCTTGTCTCCGTCAAGGACTCCGCCACAGGTCAAAATAACATCATACCTGCCGATAAGCGGGGCAATTTTCTCCTGCAGCTGATGTAGGTTGTCCCGAATAAGAAGATGATCGGCCAGGATTCCCAGACAATGCAGTTCAGCCAGCAGGGTGACAAGATTACTGGCCGCCACCTGACCGGGCGCGATCGGTTCACCTGGTGCGGCCAGTTCGCTACCGGTGGCAATGACCATAACCTTTGGCTGCTGAAAGACGGATACCTTTGACACCCCGGCTGCAGCCAGCAGGCCAAGATGGCACGGGAAAAATTTTGTCCCGCAGCGTACAATGATCTTTCCGGCAGCCACATCACTACCGCAGGAAAGAATATTGCGGCCGACATGGGCATCACGCAGGGCTTGAACCACGTTTCCTTTTCTTGAGGCAAATTCCGAGGCCAGCACGGCATCGGCACCATCCGGAACCGGCGCACCTGTCATTATACGGATAGTTTGCCCCTTTTCGAGCCTCATAGCGGCATGCCCACCTGCGGTGACCACCCCAACTTCCTGCAGTAAAACCGGCCGGTCGGGACCGGCATCCGCTACGTCGGAGGCGCGAACGGCAAAGCCGTCTTTGAGTGAAGAATGAATGGAAGGACAACTGGAGAGGGCAGCAATATCCTCAGCTGAAATTCGATGAAGAGCATTTGCTATCGAAAGCACTTCCATGCCAATGGGATCCAGCAGACCAATCAATCTTCTGGCCTGTGCCAAGGCTACAAGAGATGTAGCTGCATGATCTTTCGTAATATTTGTCATATGCTCAAAAACCCTCTTAACTATGCCCTGAAAAACAAGGCCGCAAGCTGCTTTTTTCCTTGTTTTTTCTCTCGACAGGTATACACTGAACATCAGATGAATTAAAGGACATCGGGGAACAATTCAACATCTTTTGCTGATTTTTTTTGTTGAAAAATATTCCTGAGAGTAAACAGGGAATGCTCCCGTACCGCTTCGGCAGTCGAAATCGGCAGCCACTGTCGTCCTTTTCTTTTCACCAGGGCAGCCAAGGGCATGTATGGGGCCAATTCGGTCCGAGGGAAAAACAATTCTCAAATCATGCAGAGCGGGTTTCAATCGTATATTTTAGGTTATGACGGCAGCGGCAAACCTGCGTTGTCCGAGCATACATTACCCCTTCACCCTGCTCAACCCTCTGTCCCTGATCTCCCCGAAGGAAAAACCTTTCTGATAAGCGGTTTTTCTTCCCTGACAAACAATTCCCCGGTACCGATCTCCCCCACCCTGCAGCTTAACGCTGATTTGAGCGTTTTGTCCACCGGCCAACTTGCATCCATTGCCCGCGCCGAACTGAATCGTCTGACAAGAATAAATTTTCGCAGTTTTATCAAGGAAATGAATCCAAGGGTAGTGGTCATCGGCAAGACGGCTGCCGCTATTGACCGTTTCACCGACACCTATGGCAGTGTATTGGATATTGAGCCGCTGCTGACAGCGGGGGTTGATCCGGATATTTGCACCGCCGAAGAATTAGACATCCGGGAAGCAGGGGACGGACTGCGCCTGAGTTTTCTTACCCGGGTTCCCATTGACCTTAAGCGATGTACCTATTGCGGTAGTTGCGGCCCCATTTGTCCTGAGCAGTGCATCGATGAACATCTTTTCCTTGATCTTGGCAAATGCAGCTTCTGCAAAGAATGCATCACGATCTGCCCTGAGGAGGTCATTGATCTCCATGGGGTGGAAAAACGGACACTCCATACTCCGGCCGTTCTCCTGCTGGAAAGTGTTGATCTCGAAAATTTGGGTACAAGCGATGCTATTTTTACGGAAAAAAATATTTCCCGACTCTTCGCTGCAATCTGCGCCTGCAGGATTGATGAGACCATTACCTGTGACAACACGATTTGCCAGTACATCGGCAGACTTGACCAGGGATGTAAACAATGTCTGCACACTTGCAGCCATGGAGCCATTCAAAAAGGCGAAGACGGTATACGGGTTGACCAGGAGCGGTGTGTTGAATGCGGTGACTGTGTTGCGCTTTGTCCCACCGGTGCCATGCAGTCGCTCCGCTTTTCCGATGCCCGTTTTATAGAGTATTTTAGTGACGTTCACCTGAATCCTGCAGGTACGGTTGTTCTGGGCAGTGAACAGCTGCTGCATAAATTCTGGTGGTTGAACCACAGCCACAGATTTGCACATACCTTTTTCCTTGAGCATCCCTGTGTTGAAGCGCTCCACCTGATGCACCTCCTCTTTCTGCTGGCACTGGGAGTCAACCGGATCCTCATCCTGGGCGATAACGAACGTGACGGGCTGAGCCTGCGCAGACAAATCGATCAAACCAATGCCATTGCCGGCGATCTTTGTGCAGGCCACCCGGTTGTGTTGACGACCGGCCTGCAGGGCCTGCAGGAACTTCTTGCAACCAACCCGGAAGTCCCATGCCCGACTAACATCTACTCTGATTTCTCTTTTACCGGCCGTCGGCAAAAACTTGCCTCTGTGCTCGCTTTTTTCCTGGATCAGGAAGAAGCAACCAAGAGCTACAGTGGAGAGTTATTCAGTGAATTCGGTGCTGTTGCCTGTGACCAAAAACGTTGCAGCTCCTGCCTTGCCTGTGTCGGAGAATGCCGAATCGAATCCCTGGTTGCCGACAGTGAACAATTTGCCCTGCTGCAGACGCCGATTCTCTGCACGCAATGCACAGTCTGTATCTCCCTCTGCCCGGAAGAGGCCCTCACACTGGTACCAGGCCTTGCGCTGAGAAAGGATTTTTTCAATCCCCGACTCCTCGCCCAGGCCGAGCCGATGCGATGCCGACAATGCGGAAAAATTTTTGGTACCCGGCAGAGTTTTGAACGGGTTATGCATGTTCTGCAAAAAAAACAACCGGAACTTGAGCTTGATCTGTTTTCCTATTGTGAAGACTGCCGCGTTCTGCAAATGATAGCGGGGACAAACGCATGATGACAGTAGAAGATAAAGAACTGGCCAGAATCAGGCTGCGTTTTATTGATCTGTTCAAGTCTTTTTTCATTGCAAAACCTGATGCTGAAAAACTGGGCCGCTGGCGGGGAATTATCTCAGCCCTTGCCGAGGAGAATATTGATCCGGGTTTTGACCAGGCTGTGCGAAATGTCCGAGAATTACTGGCAAAAAAAAATCTCAAGGACCTGCAGTTGGAGTACTACCAGCTCTTTGTTGATCCCTTTAATGAACATCTGGTACACACATCAGCCTCCTTTTATACCGACGGCCATGCCTTTGGATCCACCCTGGTCAGGTACCGGGATTTTCTGCAACGGGCCGGCATCAGACTTCAAGAAGATATCCACGACCCCGACGACTCCCTTGTCCTGATCCTTGATGCCCTGGCCACCCTTATTGAACGGGAAAAGGAAGCTTTAAACGAGAGTCGCAGCCATCAGGCGGAACTCATCCATCATTACCTTCTGCCCCTCTGCCGGGATTTTTCCGCCGGTCTGCTCAGTAATCCCGTAGCTGATTTTTATACAACATGCAGCGAACTGTTGTGTCGCTATATGGACATGGAAAAAGGGTTATTCCCCGAACCTGTCAACAGGGAGGAAACGGTCTGAAATGTAGGCTAATCGATCAAATCCAAAAATTCTAAAGCATAAAACATCACCATAGAGGAGGACGGCCATGAAAAAAGAAGACGGGTCACGACGTTCATTTTTACAATCCATTCTTGCCGGTTCCACTGTTGCGGCTGTAGCAGTTGCCGGAGGCAGCAAATCGGCAGGGGCTGGAACCGGGACCAGCGATACGGGTACAACCATCCGGGCCAGGAAGGATGAAATTCTCTATCACGAAACAGATGCGTTTAAACGGTATTACGAAACTCTCAAATCATAACCGGAACATGACCGACAACACATCGACCAGATAAATGATCCCTGAAAGTTCACCACCTGAAGGACAGCAATTCCTGACAGCCTTGGTGAGCTTACCACCACTGCGGAGGTAGCCAATGGCCAGAAAAAAACTGATTACTCCATCATCTTCAGGCTCATCTGGAGGCGCCCGAATGACCTTGAATCCGGGCATGGCCAGAAGATCCTTTCTCAAGCTCTCGGCAGCCACTGCAGCGCTGACCGGAGCCGCAATGACGACGAGGCTGACGGCAACAGCCAAGGCTGAAACAGCGAAAAAATCAGACGGTCCCTATCCGGGTTCCAAAATTGTCAAAACCATCTGTACCCACTGTTCCGTTGCCTGCGGCATCAATGCAGAGGTACAGAATGGTGTCTGGGTCAGGCAGGAGGTAGCACAGGACCATCCGTTGTCCAGGGGAAGCCATTGCTGTAAAGGTGCCAGCGCCATTGACATGGTTACATCGGAGAAGCGGTTGAAATCTCCGATGAAAAAGGTAAACGGCAAGTGGAAAAAAATCACCTGGGATCAGGCGCTTGACGAGGTCTCTCAAAAGCTGATGGATATCCGGAAAAAAAATGGTCCGGACGCTGTTCACTGGAACGGCTCGGCCAAGGTATCCAACGAGATGGCTTACCTGCAACGCAAACTTGCCGCCTTCTTCGGCACTAACAACATCGATCATCAGGCCCGTATCTGCCATTCTACGACGGTTGCCGGTGTGGCCAACACATGGGGTTATGGCGCCATGACCAACTCGGTCAATGATATCCGCCATTCAAAACTCATCTTCATGATCGGCTCCAACGCCGCCGAGGCTCATCCGGTTGCCCTGCAGCATCTGCTGCACGCAAAAGAAGTCAACAATGCCCCGCTTATCGTTGTTGATCCTCGCTTTACCAAAACAGCGGCCAAGGCTACCGACTATATTCGTATCCGATCGGGCACGGATACCGCCTTTGTCATGGGCCTGATCCACGAAATAATTGAAAATGACTGGTACGATAAGGATTTTGTCCGTACCAGGGTTGCCGGTTTTCCGGAAATGCGTGCAGTGGCCAGAGATTTTACTCCGGCAATGGTGGAAGAGGTCAGTGGCGTACCTGCAGGCGAGGTGACGAGAATTGCCAAAATGATGGCTACCCATCGTCCCGGCACTGTTATCTGGTGCATGGGAGGTACTCAGCATACCATTGGCTCCTCCAATACCCGCGCCTACTGCATCCTGCAGCTTGTTCTCGGCAACATGGGGGTATCAGGCGGCGGTGCCAATATATTCCGTGGCCATGACAACGTTCAGGGCGCGACCGATATGTGCGTGCTCTCCCATTCCCTACCCGCCTATTACGGGCTGAAAGACGGTTCCTGGAAACACTGGTGCCGGGTCTGGGATGTGGATTATGAATGGATGAAATCCAGGTTTCACTCCAAAGAATACATGAACCAGAAGGGTTTTACCCTGTCCCGCTGGTATGAAGGGGCCATTCAGGAAGACAAGATCAGCCAGTACACTCCTTTAAAAGCGGTTGTTTTCTGGGGGTGTGCTTCCAACTCACAATCACAGTATCATAAGCTGAAAAAGGCGTTGGACATGCTCGATCTGGTGGTCATTATTGATCCATTTCCCACCATGACGGCCGCTGCTGCGGAAAAGGATAATGTCTACCTGCTGCCCTGTTCCAGTCAGTATGAGACTGCCGGCAGTGTTACCTCAACCTCCAGGCAGATTCAATGGCGATATAAGGTGGTTGATCCGGTCCATGACAGTCGTGATGATTACTGGATCATGGAACAGATGGTAAAACGCTTTGGATTTAGCGATAAATTCTATAAAAATATTAAGACCACTCCCGACGACATCACCCTTGAACTTGGCAGGGGATCATTGACAATTGGCTATAACGGCCAGACGCCTGAACGGATAAAAAAACATACCGATAACTGGCATACCTTTGATATCAACAGCATGATGGCAAAAGGCGGTCCATGTAATGGTGAATATTATGGTCTGCCCTGGCCCTGCTGGACTGAAGAGCATCCCGGGACACCGATTCTTTACGATATTTCCAAACCGGTTGCCAAAGGCGGTCTGCCGTTCAGGGCCAGATTTGGTACGGAAAAGAAATATGACGCCAGCGGGCGGACGGAAAACCTGTTAGCCGCAAAGGGCGTTGCCAACCCCGGCAGCGAGGTCAAAGGCGGTTATCCTGAGTTTAAAGATGTGGTGCCCGGGACCAACTGGAAGACTGATCTTTCCCAGAAAACACTCAAAGAGGCAATCAAGCGCGGCATGGCGCCGTTTGGCAATGCCCGGGCCCGTTGCGTTGTCTGGAACTTTCCGGATCAGGTGCCGATTCACCGCGAACCGTTGCACTCTCCGCGTCCGGATATGATTGCCAAATATCCGACCTATGAAGATAAACCGAACCACTACAGGGTATTTACCAAGTACAAGAGTGAACAGAAGGCCGATTGGGTCAAGGAGTTTCCACTGATTCTCACCACCGGTCGCATGGTCGAATACATGGGCGGCGGCGCGGAAACCCGCAGCAATAAATATTTGGCCGAGCTGGCCCCTCATATGTACGCTGAGATAAATATTGTTACCGCCAATAATTACGGTATCCGAAATGGCGAACAGTTGTGGATCGAGTCACCAAACGGCGGTAAAATCAAGGTGATGGCCAAAGTAACCGAAAGAGTGGATGAGCATACCATCTTTCTGCCCTTTCACTTCGGCGGTGAGTTCATGGGAAGATCCCTGGCGGCCAATTATCCGGAAGGAACGGTGCCGTATGTCCTTGGTGAAGCGGCCAACGTTGTCACCAATTACGGCTATGATATTGTGACCCAGATGCAGGAAACCAAAACCGGCCTCTGTAAAATAAGCAAGGCATAAGGTAGGGGAGATAAATTATGGCAAGAATGAAATTTCTCTGTGATGTGGAACGCTGCATCGACTGTAACGGCTGTGTGGTTGCCTGCAAAGAAGGCAACAAAGTGCCGGTGGGTATTAATCGCCGCCGGGTCATTACCATTGGCGAGGGTCAACCTGGAGAAAAATCCATTTCAGTCGCCTGCATGCACTGTTCAGATGCGCCATGCATTGCCGTCTGTCCGGTAGATGCCATTTACCAGCGTGAAGACGGTATAGTGCTCGTCAATAAAAAAACCTGCATTGGCTGCGGCTACTGCTTCATGGCCTGTCCTTTCGGAGCGCCACAATTTCCAAGCGGCAAAGTGTTCGGCGCCCGTGGGGCCATGGATAAATGCACCTTTTGCGCCGGTGGGCCGGAAGAGACCTTCAGTGATAAGGAAAAACGCCTTTATGGCCAGAATCGAATCGCCGAGGGCAAGGTACCGCTTTGCGCTGCCATGTGTGCAACCAAGGCATTGATGGCCGGTGATGCGGACGTGGTTGCCGATACATATCGCACGCGTGTATTTGCACGTGGTTCAGGGGCAAATGCCTGGGGATGGGACAGGGCTTACGGAAAAAAATAGCCGATGAGCGGGACAGCTGAGCATCGCTGTCCCCTCTTCCTCTATCTTTTAGAATGATTTTTACTGATTATTGTGGCCGATCAATCCGGCCCAGCCATACTGGTTTATCAGGATTCATTTTCTCCAGGAGCCTGTCATGAAAAAAAAATATTCTTGGCTTATTCTTTCGGCAACCCTATTACTGCTTGCCGCCGGCGCCTTTGCGGGAAAGCCTCAAATACTTCTGTCACCGGGACCTGGACCATCAACAGCGTCTTTTGCGTCCATTAACAAGGCATTCACCGGTGACTGGCAACAGTATGGCCAGGTTTTCACCTCCTTACAGGGCGGTCTGTTTAATCGAATATTCCTCCTTGTCCTGACAGTAGTGCCGGCCCTTTTTCTCCTGCATTTTATCATTATCGGTCCAAAGAAATTTTCCCACGAGGGGCGCCTGGTTAAATTTTTCGGACTTTTGACCAGATTTTTTCACTGGCTGGCCGCGCTTTCTTTTTCCCTGCTTGTCATCACCGGCCTCATGGTGGTTTTTGGGAAATTCCTTGGTGGAGGAACCCTTGTCATGACCGGTAGATCAGTACACCTGATTGCAGCGATTTCATTTGCTGTATCCGCTGCCTGTCTGTTTCTCGTCTGGCTCAAGGATATGCTGCCCATGCCCCATGATATTCTCTGGCTCTTTATCATGGGCGGCTACTTAAGTAAAAAGAAAAAGCCAATACCGGCCGCCAAGTTTAATGCCGGCCAAAAGATGTGGTTCTGGCTGGCAACCATTGGAGGTGGGGTAATGGCCTGGTCCGGTTATCAGCTGTATTCTTTTGCAGGCCCGACCGATCAGCTCAGGCAGATGGCTATTCTCCATAACTTTCTTGGCGCCGGCCTGGTTGGCTTTTTTATTATCCATCTCTATATGTCATTGTTTTCCATAAAATGAGCTCTTGCAAGTATGATAACCGGGTACAAACCACAGGAAGAGGTCGAAATAATGCACAGTCGTTATAAAATTTGACAGAATCGCTCCATTACTCTACTCTTTAACGGATCCTGGCCAGGATCCGTTTTTTTTTACTGCTTTTCAACAAGGATACTCAATGCCCCCTATTGTTAGTTTTATCGGCTGGCACAACAGCGGCAAGACCACACTTGCAAGTCAGGTGGTTCACCATTTGCAAAATCGCGGTTATTCTGTTGCGGTGATCAAATCGACCAAGGAACATGGCATCGGCCATGACCAGACAGGGACAGACACGGATATTTATCGACGGGCAGGAGCAGAGGGTGTCATGCTGGTCGCACCCGACCAGATGATCATGCACACCGGTAACCAGGGACGGGATCTTACCGGCCTGGTCCATCGCTATTTTCCAGACGTACATATTGTCATTGCCGAAGGGTTTAAAGATGCCCGCCAGATTGCCAAAATTGAAGTCACACGGGGGAAAAGCGAACTGCTTCGTGATCGGGTCAGTGGTGTAATCGCCATTGCCACAGACCGCCGGATTGGTGGTGATTACATTTTCCGCCTTGATGAGAGCAAAGAGTTAGCCGATTTTCTGGAAAAACGTTTCCTGAAAAACAAAAAAAAATCAACGGAGCGGGCCGTCCTCCTGATTGACGGAAAAAAAATCGTGCTCAAGGATTTTGTTCAGGATATTCTGGCAAATACGGTAACCGGATTTGTCTCAAGCCTGAAAGCGACAAAGGGGACGGGAAAAATAGAACTGCGTATCAATCCCGTAGACGTGGAGGGATCCATATCATCCGGCACCAGAAACAGAAAAACATGAAGATTATCGGACTGCTCGGCGGCATGAGCTGGGAATCAACACTCACCTATTACACCCGTATCAATACCGGTATCAGGAATGTCCTGGGCGGGTTGCATTCAGCGGAAATAATTCTGTACAGTGTCGAGTTCGATACCATCGAACGTCTGCAAAACCAGGGGCAATGGGACTCGGCTGGTAAGCTGCTGGCCGAGGCGGGCAGGAAATTAGAAATCGCAGGCGCCGATTGTCTGTTGATTTGCACCAACACCATGCACAAGGTGGCAGAAGACGTTACGGCATCAATCTCCATTCCACTTCTCCATATTGCCGATGCCACCGCAGAAATTATCAGAAGTCGGCATATCACAAAAATAGGCCTGCTCGGTACCCGTTTCACCATGGAAGATACATTCTACCGGGGACGCCTGGAAGATAAATTCGGTATAGAGGTCCATATACCTGGCCCTGGGGAAAGGGAATTAGTTCACCGGGTTATTTATGATGAACTCTGCTGCGGAATCATCAAAAACAGCTCCAAAAAAGCCTTTGCCGAAATTGTTGCAAACCTGGCCAAACACGGCGCCCAGGGAGTCATCCTCGGCTGTACTGAAATTTCCCTGCTCATACAGCAGAAGGACACATTGATACCTCTTTTTGACACGGCGGCAATTCATGCTGATAAAGCCGTACAATTTGCCCTTTGCCCGCCTGATGGCCAGACTACCGCGTAAACTTTCCACCGGGCTAAGGAGTTGTGACGAAATAACCTTTACAATATTGCGCAGGATTTTTTTCCATAATCAAGGCGCGCAAACAGGCGCATAGTTTAGCTATGTAATTGTTTGTGCAACGCAGTGTATGGGAAAAAAACAAGTAGGATGTAAAGGTTATTTCGTCACAACTCCTAAATGCAACCATTTTGCTGATGCTGTCAGATGCGCATAGATACTGCAAAAAAATCCTGCTCACAGGCGATAAAGGCGTCAACAATTTCCGGATCAAAATGATGGGCGGCTTCCTCGATAAGAACATGAATGGCCTGTTGATGGGAAAGCTGTCTTTCCTGCTGTCCGGATGAGGTTATCGATTCGTATGCATCGGCAAGGGCTACGATCCGCGCTTCCAGAGGGATTTCCGTGCCGATCAAGCCAAATGGATAGCCACTGCCGTCCCATTTCTCATGATGGAAGTATGCGATATTCTTTGCATATTCGAGAAATGCACTATCCACATCCGATGAATTTTCCATGGCCTTAATTACATCTCCCCCGAAAATCGTATGCTGCCGGGTCAAGGACATATCCTTTGCCGATAATGGCCCTGATTGAAAAAGGATCTCATCGGCAATACCCACTTTGCCGATATCGTGAAGAACTGAGGCCATTGCCAGGTCCGACACGCCGCTGCCGCCCAGTCTCTGTTGATATTCCGGTTTTCGGGCCAGAAATTGTGCAAGCAGGCGGCTGTATTCCCGTATCCGTTTCAGATGATTCTTCGGGGTAACATCACGATATTCGGACAACCGGGCCAGGGCCATAATCGCCGCATTTTCGGTCTGTTTTCTTACAAATAACCCTTTACGAACCTCTTCCTCCATTCTTTTACGCACGGAAATATCCCTGATGATCAGTTGCAGACCAATCAATCGACCCGCTCTCTCCAGCTTATTCCCGTTGATCTCCACATCCATATGCTCGCCACTGGTTCCAATCAGTCGGGTTTGGTAGTTAGTGATCACCTCTCCGCGAGCAACCGGGTCCAGCAGATTATTTCGTAACTGATCCCGCTCATTTGGTTCTGCAAGTTCCACAAGGTTAACAGCATTTCCCTGAATCAGTCCCAAATGATCATAAAAAGAGGCATTGGCATAGAGAAGTCGCCCATTTTTTTCGACGAGAATAACATCATCAATGATATGATCAAACAGCCGGCGGTAACGATTCTCCGTCTGCCGATGCTCCAGTGACCGTCTGGCTATTTCAGCCTCCAGCGCCTCCGCCTGCTGCTCAAGATAGTCGGCAGCCCCCTCTTCCTCCAGATGTAGAGTGAAGGACTCTTTTCGAGACCGTGTTTCAAACCGGCTCTGAATGCTCACCAGCAGAACAAAACAAATCATGAAAAAAAGATTGTTAGTCAGGACATCCTCTTTGCCGGTTATTGTTGCAGTGGCCAGGTAAAGCGCCAGTAAATAACAGCTGATATTTAAAAAACCACTTATCAGGGCCAGGTGTGCAGATAAGGGTATCAATGCAGTGAAAAAAACAAGTGCTGAAATGTAGCCGGCAAAATATAAGGAGGAAATTCCACCTGTGTGAATGACCATCAGGGAAATAAAAAAAAGGAAAACCCCATAGATGATAAAGGAAAGCACAACCGTATAACGCAGTTGGTCATCCTGATAATTAAGAAAAAAGAGAAACAGGCAAACAAGAATAGCCACAGTTCTGTATTGAAACAGGTCGAGAAAAGATGATGGAACAAAGAAATAATCCAGGGGGAAATAAACGAGAAAGAACCCGGCAGTTAAGAGAAGCAGATAATTGATACGCTGATGGTATAATTGATGCAACTCTTTTCTGTATTGTGGTTGTACTTGTGGTCTATCCATCATCCGGTCGGGTATTTCAACTGCTCTACTGTAAGAGAATTGCCAGACGGGTCTGTTTAAAACTGGTCTCCTGTTTAAGGAAGGCATCCACAACCTGGGGATCAAAATGGTGTCCACGATCATTAACAATAATTGCCCTGGCCTGTTCATGGGACAATGATTGTTTATAGCATCGCTTGGAGGTCAACGCATCATAAACGTCTGCCAGGGCGACAATCCTGGCAGCAAGGGGAATGTCAGTTGCGGCCAATCCTTCAGGATAGCCACTTCCATCCCATTTTTCATGATGAAAATGGGTGATTTCCTGCCCCATGGCAAGAAAAGCGACATTTCCTGCGTCTCGTCTGGCCTCTGCTAAAACATCACGACCATAGATACAATGCATCTTCATGATCTCAAATTCCTGCCGGTTAAGTTTTCCTGGTTTGAGAAGAATTTTATCAGGAATTCCCACCTTGCCGATATCATGAAGAACAGAGGACAGGGTGATATCCTCAAGGAATGACGGGGTAATCAGATGCTGCAGACCGGCCTGCATTGAAAGCGCCTGGGTGAGTATGCGTGTATATTCCCGAATCCGCTCAAGATGGGCTCCGGTATCCTGGTCACGATACTCGGCAAGTTTTGCCAGGCCGAGGATTGCCGTTCGCCGTGAGTGATCAATCAATCGGGTTGATTCCAGCATCTGCAGTTCCATCTTTTTTTGATCGGAAATATTGCGCAGCACCAGCTGGCATCCGGAACCACAAGAATCAATATCCACCCAGCTGCCACTGATCTCCACGGTCAACTCACGTCCCTCTACAGTCATCATCGTTGTCTCAACTCCATAAATCGGGGAACGACCGGAAAATCGGGGAAGGAGCTGGGCAACCACCTTGTTTCGTCTCTTTTGTACAAAAAAATCAAAAAGGCAGGGAGGATGTGACATATTATCAGTAATACCGAATACCTCGGAAAAGCGTTTATTGCATAACAGAACATCACCCTGGTCGCCGACAACAGCAACCATATCCATGATATTTTCATACAACTCGCTGAATCTAAATTTTAACTCTTCCAGCTGTTCGAGGCGCTGCTCAACAAGATATTCAAGGTCGCCGGTATAGATTGTCAGCTCATCCTGTAGACGATGAACTTTTTGTCGACCCTGCCAGATAGATCGACGGATCAGCATATCGTCATGGGCTTTAATGGCGACGGCAAGCAAGATGAAGAAATAAAAGGCTGTGTTATTATAAATATAAACAACCTCGTCTCTGCTCTCAGGATAACCTGCGGCCAGTAGAGTGCAGACATACACACCATACATAGCGATGCCGATGGTCGTAACCTGGGCGACACTCAGGGGAAGAACGGAAAAAGAGAAAGAAACAACTAAAACGATACCAATATAATAGGAGGAAGAAAAACCGTCGAGGTGAACGATCATCATGCTGATGGCAAAACTGGCTCCAAGAAGAGCCGCGCCCATCAGCAGCGGGGCAATGCGCTGAAATGATTGGAAATGAAGCAATCCAAGCAGCAGCAGCATGCTCATCGTCAAAACCAGACGATAGGACAGAAAAAGAGGGAAGAATGGTCGATGAACAAAAAAATCAAGCAGAGCAAAAAAAAGAAAAAACAAGATACCAAGCCAGAGGACCTGAACGGCCTGTCGGGCAAAAAGCTCAGCCACTTCATCAGCAAAATCATTGCTGATGCTCTCCGGTACAGACATTAATCACTACTCCCTGACGGCAAGAGCAAACAGATTTACCTGCTCGTCCTCACTTAAAATAGTGGCCGTTCCAAAGGGAGTATCGGTGAACAACCCTGCTAATTGTTCCTGGTTCCGATAAATAAGTTCCCAGCGTAAAATCCGATCCATGAAAATCGCATCCTTATGATAATCAAAATTTCCTAATATCAAGGTACCGCCGGGCTTAAGATGATGGTAACACCTGGTAATCAAAGCCTTAAACAACCGATCATCAAGATAATCACAAAGACCTGCGGAATAAATGATATCCTGTTGGCCTATATGATGTTTTACTCTGCCCAGCGACCATTTGATAACATTTTCCTGCATTAAGTTGATATCGGCTCCATGGGAAAAAATATCAACCTGTTGCGCTGTATACTCCAAGGCCTCGGTATCAATATCAACACACAGGGCCTTGATCAGGTCGCAGTATTCGCAGCGGGAGAGGAAATCAAACAACTCTCTATTTGGTCCACATGCCAGGTTCATAATGTTAATCAACCGCCCTTTCTCGGCAAGGGGCGCGGTCAATCGGGCCAACTGGCCTGCAAGCAGACGCCTTCTACCGCGAATTGCCTTTGATGCTGGTCGGTTCAGGCAAAATTCATCAATCAGTTCTCCAAGCCGGCCATCACCACGACCGATATTTTTATAAACATGTTCAATCATCAGGAAATCACCGGCATAGCCTTTGGGTTTGTGGTAACTCCGCTCGGCATAATGGCTGCGCATAAAATAAGGATAGACCTCCTTAAAAATATATCCCCAAAGAACATCTTCATAAGGGCTGCCGGCTATTTGATTGTCCAAAAGAGGAACATTATCGACAAATCCGGCTAATACGTCCGTACATTGCTGTTTCAGCTGCTCTTCCCCTGTTTCCGTTGAAGCGTCCTGAACCTTAAGGGACATGTTGAAAAAATCCATGGAGATCCGTTCCACCTGCTTATGAACGGTGTGCCATAGTTCCGACTGCAGAAGACTCGGCGGCAATGCTTTAGCACCGGTATATTTGCAGGAACGTCGATCGGCAATCGAATCTGCATACGCTGCTATCGGTGAGCTTTCACCTGAAATGTGCCGGAATTTTGAACAGATTTTTCGGGTCAGATAAAGAAGAAAATCTATATATAAATCAGGCTGCTTATCCCTGATTGCATCCATGACCTCCTGGGTAAAAACCGCAACATCCGCCTCCTCGAAAGCAACTATCGTTCGCACCCTGGAACCCTGATCGAAAAAACCGATTTCGCCGAAGAACTCCCCTGCTCCAATAAGGGCAACGGTAATTTTGGTCTGACCGGCACCGGTATAACTGACCTCAACTGTTCCTTTCTCAACAAAATAAAATACCTCCGCCTTGGTTTCCGGTGAAAGCACAGGATCCCCGGGAGCAAAACGGGTTTTTTGAGCATAGGAAAGAATCAGGGCGATAAGTTCCTGATTATCGGACCCGGGATGGATCTGCTTTATTCCCTGCTTTTTTAATGTTTCCTGCATTGTTCAACCCCCAGAAGGTGAAAAAGGACAAAGATAAGCGGCAGTGAAGAGGAATCTTAGAATCGCGGAAAAAATGTATTCAAAGAATGCAATAAATTTTGTTCCGGTTCAAGGTACGAAAAGAAATGTATCTTTACAATGTAACCCTTTTTGCCGGCGTAGAAGCCGGGGCCTAAGATAAGCGGAATTAAATAATTATTTTTTTCGCTTCCCTAAGATACTTTTATTATGCGGTACGCTTTGGAACAATTCAAGAAAATTATATGATCAGAAAAAAAATCCCGGCTGCACAACTGCTTTTAGTCACCAGGCATAGGCTCTTTTATCTTTGAAAACAAAAAAACAGCGGGCACTCCCCGGGGAATCAGGTCAGCACCGAGGCGATTGCCCGTCGTAATTCATCAAGCTTGAAAGGCTTTGACACCGCCGCC
This sequence comes from Peltospira delicata, assembly GCA_034780715.1. NCBI lineage: Eukaryota > Metazoa > Mollusca > Gastropoda > Neomphalida > Peltospiridae > Peltospira > Peltospira delicata. The sequence goes on along the minus strand of JAVCKW010409989.1, from coordinate 21,374 downwards.
ATAAAACCATACTCTCGGTAATTGGCCATAACAGGATCATTGAAATAGCCACTGGCCACGATAACCCGGGCATCAGGATCTATTGCGAGGATGTCCTGGACAGCTTCCTTTCCCCCTATTCCACCTGGGATAGTGAGGTCCATAATAATGCAGTCAATCTTCTTTTCCGTACCAAGCAGCTCCTGATACTGTTGAATCGCTTCCTGGCCATCGGCTACAAAAATCACCCTGTGGCCCAGGTATTCAAGTTGAGACCTGACTACTTTTTTAAAGAGTTCTTCATCATCCATCACCATTATATGGGCTGATTGCACCATGTCACCGTCTTGTTCCATGTCAATACCTCTGGCACTTTCTTCACCGGCACCTGATGCCGGCAGATATATGGTGAAGGTTGTTCCGATACCCCGGGTCGATTCAACAAAAATCCAGCCCTGATGCTTAGTAACAATAGAATGACATATTGCCAACCCCAGGCCACTCCCCTTTTCTCTGGTGGAAAAAAATGGATCAAAAATCTTATCAACGATGTCGGATGAAATACCGACACCTGTATCACAAAACACAATTTTTACATATTTTTTTTCCGAGATGCCGGGCAAGGCTTCCGCAGAGCCATCCTCAATATTTGAACACTCAATATTAATTTTTCCTCCTTCGGGCATGGCCTGCCTGGCATTAATGATGATATTTTGTATCACCTGGCTGATCTGCCCCTTATCCACATTCACCATCCAGAGGTTTTCAGGAAAATCATAACTACAAGATACCCGGCTTCCATGGAGAACAAAGTCGGCCGAATCCCGAATCAACTGAGTAAGAGAAGCCGTCTCCTTGATAGGTTCTCCGCCCTTGGCAAAGGTAAGAAGCTGTTGGGTCAATTTCTCCGCCCGATCACATGCCTTTAATGCATCATCAAGCAGAGTAACAACCCTCGTATTTTTACCTGCCAGTTTTCTTGATAGTTCGATGTTACCAAAGATCGCCGACAATATATTATTGAAATCATGGGCGATTCCCCCCGCAAGGACGCCGACTGACTCAAGTTTACGCACTTTGAGCAGTTCTTCCTCCATTTTCCTCTCATTGGAAATATCCCTGAACACAAGCACAACGCCGATTACTTGACCTTCCCGGTCACGAATGGGCGCACAACTGTCGGCAATACTTTTCCGGCTGCCGTCCCTGGCCAGTAATGCGCAATCATGGCTAAAACCGACGACCGTACCCAGGCGAAAAGCCTTCTCGACAGGATTCTCAAGCTGTTCACCGGTCTTCTCATCGACAAGAGTAAACACCTTTGAATACGGCAAGCCCCTGGCCTCATTAAAAGACCATCCGGTCAACTTTTCCGCCACCTTGTTCAAAAGGACGATTGCCCCCTTGGTGTCAATGGCAATAACTCCCTCACCTATACTGCGAAGGGTAACGGCAAGACGTTCCTGTTCGGCTAGAAGAACCTGCTCGCTTTTCTTCTTTTCATCAATGTTCCTGACCACGGCAATGATATAGGCTTTATCTGCAATTCTCGTTAGATTCAAGCCTACCTCGGTCCAGAAAAGCTCGCCGCTTTTTTTCCTTGATAACCATTCAAACGTTTGCGGCCCGGTGCGTAGTGTACGACGAATTTTCCTGACAGCCTCTTCCTGGTCATAGGGATGCTCACCCAGGCTGAAATCCTCGGCTTGAGCCTGCAAGGCCTCCTCATAGGAGACACCATACATGTCAAGCATGGTCTTGTTGACATCAAGTATAGCGCCGGTTTCCGGATCGTGGATAAAAATCGCCTCGTTGGGTGCATTAAAAATCGACTGCAGATAATTCTTGTTTTCTTCAAGTTTCCGTGTACGCTCAGCCACTTTTTCCACCAGCTTCCCCTGAATATTCAGCAGGGCTTTTTCAGCTTGCTTTCTAAGGACAATTTCCATCTTAAGCCGTTTGTTCCAAAACCAGAAAAAGCCGATGACCAGCAGGGAAAAAAAAGAAATGACCGCCAGGCGCTGATAGATAATCTTTCTTGATACACCAACCGTATAACCGGCTGCAAGCCATCGATTTCGTATAACTTCCGCATCTTTGGGTGAAATTGAGGTAATCCCCTTATTGAGTATTCCCACAAGCTGCGGCCAGTCTTTGCGCACGGCCATATATAGGAGCTGACGCTCAAGAGAAACAGGCGCGGCAACACGTAAATTGGTAATATTGAGTTTTCGTATCCAATACGTGCAGACAGCCAGATTGCCTATAAATGCATCATCTCTTCCTCTGGAAACGGCCAGAATCGTGTCCTTTAATGTATCGTAATAATGGGGAGTCAGAGTAGTATGTTCCTGAACCCAGGCCGCATGGGAGGTATTCGCCTGGACGGCTATACTCAGCCTGGTCAAATCCGGTATTCCAGAGATAAATGGAGCATCAGAGCGACAGAAAACCATGCGGTAAAAACCAAGATACGGAATGGAATAGGATAAAAATCCGGAGCGATTTTTTGAAAATCCCACGGCCGCCAACATGTCGATTTTTTTCTTTTTGGCCCTGTTCATCACCTCCTTCCAGCTCAACCCGAAGACTACCTCGATATTCAGCCCTAGTCGCTGATTGAGCAGATTAATATAGTCAGAGGCAAAACCGCTGTAATTTCCACTGTCATCGATATATTCAAAAGGAGCAAATTCAGGATCGACGCCAACCCTTATCGTTGGATGTGCCTTAATCCACGTCTTTTCCGCTTTCGTAAGATAAACCTTTTGTTCCTCGAGTTGAAGACGCATCGAAATATCCGATACATACGAGTTGACAATACGGGTAATGGCTGAATCCGGATCAAGATGCGCTGCTTTTAAATGACGGTCGATTATCGTCTTCAGATACGCGGTGGAAGGGCCGTTTTTGGGAAAGGCAAATTTAAGATGGCGTGGATTAAAGGCAACCGTAGTCGGCAGGACATCATAGAGTTGCTGGGAGGTTGTTCCAAACAACCTGTTGACAACTCCGACATCGGCAAGGTCATTCTGCAGAGCCTGAAATACATTTTCATAGTTGTCAAATTCTACAAACCGACAGGAAATATCAAATTTTTTTGCCTGACTCCGTATTCCCTCTTCGCCTTCGGTATGGATACTTCCCCGCATAACGGCAACACGTTTTCCATCCAGATCAGGAATTTTGTTGATATGCTGCCCTGCGCGAGTATACAGGGTCCCCCAATTAACAAAAACAGCCTCATCGGAAAATTCATATTTAACCGCCTTTTTCAGGGAGTAGGCGACATCCGGCATAATATCAATGCGGCCTGATTCCAGATTACCCAGCCCCTGCAGCCATGTGCCGCCGACCCACTTAAGCTGCCAGTTTTCCTCTTTTGCTATGATGGCTAGAATTTCCGGAAAGATACCCTTAGGCGTACCTTGAGGACCATGGAAGAGTTTTGGCGGGTTTTCATAGTAACCAATACGCACCACCCTCGCTTCCCGAGCCTGGGCAAAACCATAAACAAGCATGGGAAGACACCAGGCAAGGGTCGCCAGGGACCAAAAAACAACAGACCTGCCGGTCATGTTTGTTATGCGGATGGTCATAGGGAAAAAACCGATCTATATTCAGACAGGAAAGAACAGGAACTTACTATTTCCTTACCACGACTCATTCTCAAAAAGAAGTGAAAATTTCGGTTTTTAGCGGGAGGACATGGTTGGATCCTTTCTGTAGAATATTGCATGTTCCGGTTCCAGCGGAAGCAAAGGAAAGACATACCGATATGGTACGGCGAGCAGCCGCTGCTTATTTGTTTCTTTTGGTACCACGATAAGTAAACGCCTTGGCAATCATTTTAAAATAACCGCCTTTGTCAATACCGATATCCCGGCCACAGGAGCAATACAAACGGCCTTGTCGTTCAAAAGTAGAATAGTATCTTGCTATGCGTTTTTTGTGACAACGTAACACCTCTCCCTGCCCGAGTTTATCATAACGGAGAAGTTTATTTTTGCAGGCTGTGCAACGAAGGACAAGCATAAAATCACATCTTCCGTCTTACTCTCAGCAATGCATCAGGAGAAGAACACTTTGACAATCGAATCTTATGACTGCGGTGAAATTCCCGTTTTATCATGGTTTTCAGCAGAGGTGGCAAACCAGCTGCATCAACAGTGACTTTCTGTTCGACAAATCCCCGTTCAATAACCTGATAGCTGTCTGATTCCAGGCAGAATACGGCAATACTACGATCCCGTTTATAAGTTAACAGCTCAATACCGGCCGGAGGAAGGGTCTTTGCCAGGAGCCGGACAACTCGGCAACGCAGAGATTCTATGGGAACCAGGGCCATGAGCGCAACAATCAGACAATTACACTACTATCTGGAAGATGGCTGTAAGGCTGCCCGGCGGGCCGTCATCTGTTTTTCCTTTGTGGTATTTCCAGTGATACGATAATATTTTTCAATTTTTTTGAGGGCCGGAATAATTTTCGGACTGCTTTTGCCAAATGCTTTTTCCGAAATAGCCACTCCCTGCAAGAGGCATTGTTCGGCATCGGGATTGATCTTTTTCAGTTTACCGGCCATGGTATAAATAATTGCCAGGTGATTCCAGGCAGTTATAACGTCAGGACTTTCCTTACCGAAAATATCCTGACGAAGTTTAAGCTCTTCCTTAGCCAGGTCTTCGGCCTCGGGAAACTTGCCGAGATGGGTATAGATCATGGCAAGATTTCCCAAAGAAACAGCCAGGCTGCCGCGTTCTTCTTCGGGAAGATTTCTGGCGGCAGCAACAGCCTCGCGACCGGCAACCGCAGCCTTCATGAATTTTTGTTTTTTATAAAACCCCGTGGTTCTGCTGTTGAGCTCCTGCCAGTTGCCCGTATTCTCAGTACAAAGTGCTGCGGAACATGCCAGGATCAGAAAAAAGCTCAGGCTAATGGACAAAAATCGTTTCATTTTTTCCTCGTTTGTTCAGATGGATCTAAAGTATTTTCAACCCTATATATCTACGACAAATTCATTTAAAAATGAAGGGGATAATGGTAGTATAGCAGCAATTATTTTCCACCTGGCAACACTTGTTTTTTCAAAACCAACATCCATGATGAAACGTTTTTCTCTTTTTGTTCTACTGTTGGCCTTATTGCTTCCAGATCTGCTGACGGCCGGAAGCCTCGGGCAATGCGTCATGTGCGGCATGGATCTGAGCAGATATACCCATGTCCGCTACCAGGTGGCGGATAAGCGGGGAAAAACCTATACCACCTGCGGCGTCCAATGTGGCCTGCTGCTGCAAATTAACCTGAAAGACACCTTTGCATCGGCCAGGGCAACCGACATTTTCAGCCATCGAACCATTGCTGCCGACAAAGCGTGGTATGTCTATCACAGTTCCATTATCACGGATATGAGCCCGGGCTTCATCGCCTTTGCCGATAAAAAGACCGCTGAAAAATTTATCCAGGCATTTGGAGGAGAACTGCTCGATTTCCACGGTTCCCTGGACAAGGTGCAAGGAGGATTTAAATGAAGGATCACGCAATTTCAAGGCGTCAAATCATTCGACTGGGCTGTGGGGTTGTAGCCTGCTCCCTTCTCCCGACACCACTGTTGGAACGTTCTGCCCATGCCGGCGAGTCCGGTATCGAACATCCGTTAAAAAAAGGGCTTGCCGGTGTTCCGGCCAAACCCTGTCCCAACTGCGGCATGATGGTCAATATTTTTGCCCGTACCCGGCACTCATTTACCCTGGACAGCGAAAAATACATCACCTGTTCCATCCATTGTCTTGCCGACATGATAAAAAAAAGTAATCATCAGGCAACAGATATAAATACGGCCCTTTATTTGGATCCCATAAAAATGATCCCGGCCGAAAATGCGGTGTATGTTATTGGTTCTGATGCCCCGGGAACGATGACCATGCACTCAAAAATCGGCTTTGCCGACCGGAAAAAGGCAAACGCCTTTGTCAAAGAGCACGGTGGCAGCGTTTCCGACCTGCAAGATGCCCTGAGAGCAGCCACGGCAGAGCTTGAGAAAAGCTACTCTCTGATCGAACAAAAGAGGATACGAACAGGGATGATCGTAGAACCCGGGCCGGAAGTTCGATGCCGGGTCTGCAATATGTTTCCGGCCAGATTCCCAAAATTCCACAGCCAGTTGCGTACTGCAAAACAGGATGTCATCCACTTTTGTTCAAGTCAGTGCCTGATTAAGTTTATTGCCGACCAATCGGCCTATACAAAAGAACCGCTTACCGTGGGAGCTGTCTGGGTAACAGTGTTTCCCACCGGCGACTGGGAATATGCACGCGAGCTCTACTACCTGACCGGATCAACGATTATGGGCCCCATGGGGCCGGAGGCCCTGCCCTTTCGCCAACGGGCTGACGCCGAGGTACTGGCGAAACGCAAAGGTGGCCGGGTCTATGGATGGGGTGAATTGTCCCCCCAGCGAATACTTCTGGGACTATAAACCAATGCGGTCAATCTTTAGCAAACTACTCATCTGCTGCCTGCTGATAACAACTCTTTCTGTCGGTTGGAGCCACGCTTCTGATTTCATCATAAAATATTATATCTATTCAATGAAGACCCCGGCTGATCGCGATAAAATCATCTCCTTTATCAAGGGCTTTGACGGGGTCAACAAGGTCGAATCAGTTCTGGATCGTCATTGGCTCTACATTTATCTCGATGACGACATTCTTGAAGATGAACGTTTTTCAATTCGTGTCCCCCTGGCAAAACTCGGCTACCCGGTTGACAGGTGGGAGGTTCAACTGGAAAAACCAAACGGACAGGACTGATCGTTAATGAATAAAAAAATACCTTTTTCCATGGATATACATAAAACACGAAAAAAATTTTGCCGGCAATTCATCTGTATCAGTTCTTTGCTTCTCCTGGCCGGGACGGCATCCGCCCTGGAATATCAATGGAAATTTTTTCTGCCGACAATGACCGATGCGGATAAAGGCGGCCAGGTTTTTGACCTGATTCACGCGATACCCGGTGTCATTGAGGTTGACATCAATGTGGAACGGCGCAATGTAATGTTTTTCTTTAATGATGAAAAAACCGATGAGGAAATCATCAAAAAACGTCTGCAGGATGCTGGCTTTCCTATCAAAAAGATGCTGCTGCTGGAAGAACCCATAGAAGGGGTAATGAACTGAACAACCATCTCCCGGCCCCATCGCAGCCTCTGCGACAGGGCCGGAATTTTAACAAAAAACTCGTTAGTTCCTCTTGTTGGGATCCTCGTACAAAATATCGTAGCGCTTAACCGGATAGCCGATCTCCTTTTTCAACGGAATACGAAGCTGCATCTTCTCGTCATCGAGTTCTTCATCATCAAAAAGAACTATCAACTCGTGTCTGTCCAGGAGAACCGTTACCTCCTGGATGCCGGGCAGGCTCTTGACAAATTTTGTTATCTTGTCCACGTCCTGCTGATTCTTCATGGTTGGAATAATATACTTATATTTGGCATCAAAGGCATGCGCCGCCTGTGCTCCAACAAGTACCATTACCGCCAACAAACCAACAGCTACACCCTGCATAATTTTTTTCATACCATACACTCCCTGGAATAAGTTTATCTAAAAAAACTACCAACATGCTGTTATTTAACGATATATTAATGTCGCCACGCTACATTACACCCCAAAACCAGATCTCTAATCTTATCAGGTCCAGCCATACTGGTTACACTATACCTGACTCTTTATCGGTTGCAATCCTGAGATTACCAATCAGATTCCTACAGCAACGGATAGAGAAGAGGTTTCATCAAATCAGCTGATATTTCTCCAACAGAACTTGACTGGACAATCCCTGCCCGATCTAGAAGAAATCCGGTAGGATAGCCGGTAATGCCATACTGATCCGCTATTTTTCCGTCAGTATCCAATAATATGGGATAGCTGAGGTGCAACTTGTCAACAAACTGCCGCACCGTCTGGAGATCCTGCTCCACATTGACCGCTACCACGATAAATCCGCGTTGTTTAAAACGGTCATATGCCTGCTGCAGGTTGGCCAGGTCTATCTCGGCAAAGGGATTGACACTGCTCCAAAAGCGCAGAAAAACAACACTACCCCGATACTCATGTAAATGATGCTTTTTCCCGCTCAAATCCTCAGCGATAAAGTCTGCCGCCCAAGGTAATTTTTTCCCGACACCAGCCAGATAACCAACCATTTCACGGCCATGAAAATTGCGTAAGTGCCTGGAGGCATCAGCTTTTTCTTTAAAGACATGGACTTTGCATTTGTTCTCCAGTCGGCTGTATTCGTCAGACGCAATCCAATAGGCCAGACTCCCGTCTATGGGGAGTCCTGAGACCTCGTCAACAACGATCAGGCCTGCACCGGAGTTGCGCAGTTTGCTGACGACTTCAGGATTTCGATCAAGCCAGGTCCTGGCACAGCAAACAGAGCAGAATACCTTTTTACCCTCGCCGGGAAGGTCAATCTCAACCCGGGTAATAGGTATGATATCATTGCCATCCACCAGACATTGCTCTCCTGCTCTCTGGCACAGAGAAGAAACAGTTGCTAACAGGGCAAGGAGAGTGAAAAATACGGCAACTAAATATATTCGTTTCACAACGATATCCGTTCCATAAAAAAATACTAAAAGAGAAAGCTCACGGCTTCCCTCTATTCAGTCTCATCCTTGCTTGAGGATAATTGTTTTTTTTACCGAAAAACCAGCGTCTGTCAGCTTTTTTTGCAAAGCTTCCGTATCCGTATCATCACTGTCATAGGTCACTGTTACACCTGCAGTTGACAAGTCCACATCTGAAACTCCATCAACCTCCTGCAAAAGGCTGTTAACTGGAGCAGAAGACTGGTCAGCCGCATCAATAGTAAACCGGACAACCCATTCACTGGCCATGGCAGAGGAGCAACTGAAAAAAAACAGAACCGCTGCCAATACCGCCAAGTGCTTCAAATAAAAAATGTTCATAAATCTCACATTGTAGAAATTAGCGAAAAACAGGAATAAGCAGATGCATGCTGATCATCAACATCGAGCCGCTTAGGCATAAACAGCCTGTCATAAGCAGACTGCGGACCGTAGAAATCAGAGCTGTTTTCCTCGCCCAGGAATGGCTGAAAATCCAAACAAAAACAACAGCAAGCGCAGCGCAGGTTCCAAGAATAAAAAGAGCTACAAAGACAGAGGCATCGAGCACCTTCTGTACCATGCAATACAGACAATGATGAAAAGGCAGCTGCATCAGACGCGGGGCAATAACCTCAATATAGGCAATAATGGTAAGAACGCCGTTTGTAAGGGCCGTTAGCGCAGCCAGGATGAATAGAAACACCGGAGAACGCACCTTATCGACCTGTTTCCAGGTGAAAAAAAGTAGCCCAACAGTTACCAGATTGAGGGCAAAGAAGAGATACCAAAGAGGTTTCTCATAGGTCGGCCCAAAAAGGGACACCGGCATCCAGACAGTGAATCTGGACGGAATGTCGGTGACCGTTGTACAACAGGAAACGGATAATTCAGCAGAACTGCGTATCCAGAGGGTAGCATTGCCGATAGAATCGACAAGGGCGGCCAGGCTGCAGAGCAGGAGAAGAAAACAAATACTGCGCCCGGCAGGTAATCCTTTTCCGCTACGAGTCGAAAATCGTTCCAGCCGAAAAAGCGCCAGCCAGACAAGGCCGAAAAAAAAGAGCGCTGGTTTGAGTAGTTCAAGAAAACGTGTCAGAACAGGCAGCATGTTTCTTGTGCCGAAAATACACATTGCCCCTTCGATTTCGGGAATAAAACTATGTAGCACCAGATAAAACAGCGGCCATGCCAAAAAACGAATGCCTAAAAGCACAGCACCCATCCAGAAGGCAAGATACATCCGATTTTCGCGGCTGGTAAACGCCTCTCCTTCCTGATCACTTCGGGATTTCGACGAAAAAAGAAGGCTTCCAGTCTGGATAACCGTGGCTCCGGCAAGACCGGCGGAAAGTAAATCAATGGTCAGGGCAGACGCACTCCATGGATTGACAATCATGGGGCCAGCCTACCATTTTCAAGGTTGAGGACCTGGTCGGCAGGCTCAAGCATTTGTGGATCATGGCTGACAACAACCAGGGTATGCCGTAGACGTTGTTGCTCAGAGAAAAGTTCAAGCAGCTGATCGGCTGCTTTTTTATCAATATTGGAAGTCGGCTCATCGGCAAAAAGAATATCAGGGTCGTGAACCAGCGCCCTGGCCAACGCAACCCTCTGCCGTTCTCCGCCGGAAAGCTGACGGGGCAGGTGCTCAGTCCGTTTTTCAAGACCTACCCTGGTCAGAAGCACTAGAGAACGCTCGTATCTCCGCTGTGCCTTCATAGAGGTCACCAAAAGCGGCATGGCAACATTTTCCCAGGCGGTAAGTTGTTCGAGGAGTTGATATTCCTGGAAAACTATCCCGATTCGATTTTTCCGATACCTGGCCTGGGCAACATCGGTGGCAAAGCTGATATCTTCGCCCTCAACCAACACCTTGCCTGTTGTGGGACGGTCAAGGGCGGCCAGCAGTGCCAGCAGGCTTGATTTACCGGAACCGGAAGGCCCGGTAATGGTTGTCCAACTACCGGCTTCCATACAACAGGAAACATCATCTAGTGCCCATACAGGTTCCTGTCCAGGGAGCTGATACTTTCTGCTTAAATGACGCCCCTCAAGTAAAATCATTATTCCCCGGAAGGTTGCTGCAACGGCTGCCGCTCATCAGCGGAATAGGGATTATACCCCCAGTTCGAGGTGGTCGGTTTCTTATAAGGCGGATCTTTGGCAATGGTGCGCAGATAGGCTATGATATCAAAAATTTGTTTATCCGAGAGCACATGCTTCCACTGGGGCATGATATGGGATAGATTATTTGCCTTGCCGCCAAATTTTATTACCTTGAACAATCGAAGATCAGGCTGCATGTTCATATAAAAACCATTGGTATGGTCCCTCGGCGGGGGTTGCAGTCGTTCATTTTTTGCCCTTGGTCCGCGGCCGTTTCCATGCTGACCGTGACAGGGAGTACAGTATTGGCCATAAATCCTATGACCACGTCGGGCGTCTGCCTCTTTCGCAAGACCGTTGCTCCCACAAAAAACAAAGAGAACAATTACCAACACCATTGGGCAATATCTAAAAACATCACTACCTGGTCGATTTTTCATCCACCAATGCTGACAGGCAGGGGCAACAGAAAATAGCGGCCAGAAGTCGACCATACTTTTGGGCAAACGCTTCATGGCCCGGGTTCGCTCACCAGAGAATATTTTGTAATGCATCGTTTTTCCGCGCTATTTTCTCAGCAACAAATCGGTGTCATTGTTGTGACTGTAACTTAACAATATTTATTTTCCTGCTCTACTGCTGATCAGTTCATTGTCGTCAATGGTGGCGTGACAGCTGCCCGCCAGGTTGGAATAAGCGTACCGAGCATGGTCAGGCTAAGGCCGAACAGGAAGGAAAACAAGACAGGCATCGGCAAGAAACGGGCTGGTACCGGAAAATCAGGGTGCCAACCACTGCCACTGATAAAGAGCGGCGCAATGCCTATGCCATTGCCTGCTTTCAGCCAGATCATGGCGAGAAAAACCGCCAGCGCTGAGCCGGTCAGGGCAAGAAAAAAATTTTCCATAAAAGTTACTTCAAGAACATCCAATGTCTGCCAGCCAGTGGCTTTAAGTATTCCAATCTCGCGGCGGCGTACTCCCCGCCCGAAACCGGAAAGTATCAACAATGCGGGGATGGCAAGTCCAAAGGCGGTAACGTACAACATTGTGAAAAGACCTGACTGAATATCAAAACCACGACCAACATACTGCCGAACAATTTTCTTTGTTTGAATTCTCAAGGGCGGAACCATCTCCCATGGCTTGCCGATGCTGGAAAGCCGCTCGGCAATTCCAGCAGCCGTTCCGGGACGACAGTAGACGAGCAGCTCCGAGGCATACCCCGGTCGTTTAAAGAGCTGCTCCGCATCATGAAAATTAATGACAATCATGGACGCAGACCACAGAGAAAGTGTCGGAGCAAGTAACTTTATCACCGAAAAAGGTAAAGCGGGAAACAGACCGAAATGAAACTCACTGCCCTCTGACAAACCTAATCGTCGGCCAAGGGACTGGCCAATCAGGGCCTCGCCTCTCCCGGGAGCAGCCGGGCCCAGGCCAGGCAGCAGGCGGGTGTCGTCAATACCAACTACGACAACCAGTTCTTCGCCAAGATAGGTCCTGCCAACGATCCTGGGAACAACCCGGGTCACCCCGGGAAGAGTCGCCACTTTTTGGATTGTTTCCAGGGTAACCGGTCCATTACGGCCATACTGCTCCCGGCTTATGTACAGATCCGCACCCCCGTTTACAGAAAACAAGGACTGATAACGGACCCCCTGTGCCACCGCCATTGCAGTAACAAACGGAAGAAGAACCCCGAGAAGACAGAGCAACACCACACCACTGCGTCCTCGGTTACGCAGCATTGAACGTACCGCTTCAAGAAGAAGATTAATATGTTTCTGCATGCTTCCTGAAAGGATACTGAACTATCCAACTCACCAATGAATACCCTGCTCAGCAAAGTTTGAAACCATGGCCAGCCTGTCTGGTGAATAAGGATACCCGGCAGGTATTGGATACAGTGTATCGACCGGCCCGGACTGCAGGCGTGGATCATAGTCGCAGAAATTCCAGGCAGGAACAATCACTGCCCCAAGGCCAAGGCCGCCAATCAACTGTTGGAACCGTAGCTTTTGGGGTTGATCCATTACCGGCGACATCTGTATATCATGATAAATAACGGCAAAGATAATACAAATAATGCCGACAAGCATTCCACAAAAGCGACCTGCCTTCATAATAAATAAGTATGGCAGGAGATGATTTTCAGATCACAGCTCCGGTATTTCTCTCTTAAGTTATTCACCACTATCAATGTCGACGTCTGCGCTTGGTGGGTGTGGATCCGCCGGCTTCTCCTTTTTTCTCCTTACCGGCATTGGGGTCAACAACGCTGATCATTGCCTGCATGGAATGGATCGGGCAGTAATAGGGATAATCGCCGGGTTCGCGAAAGGTGTAACTGAATTTTGTTCCCCTGAGCAGTAAATAGGAAAAAAACTTATTGTCATGGTGCATATCAACGCCGGAAATAACCCAGTGCCCATAGTTCATGGTGTTTTCCCAGACAACGGTGTCGCCGACATTGATGACCGGGTCCGGAGGATAAAAATTAAAGTTTTTTATTTTGATGTAAATAGTCTCGGCCTGTGCCTGACCGACAAAAACAAACAGGACTATCACTACTGTAACCAGACACCTTATTTTCTTCTTCATGAGCAATACCTTATAGATTATTACATTCACGACGCAAATGGGCAGATAGTGCCTATTTATTCACCTGATATTCAGGGGTATGATACTTCAGTTTTACCGGAGCATGAGCCGGCCATTTATGCGCCCGGGCATCAAATGGTTTCTGAAATTTGCGGGTCGGACTCTTCTCATTGTGACAGGTAATACAAATGGTGTAGGGATCTTTCGTCAGTCCGGCACGAAGAATTTCATCTTCCGTATAGGTCCGGCTGTGTTTTCCCATTACCTTGTTATACAACTTTCCGGCTCCATGACAGTTCTCACAACCGACACCGGCCATGCCCGGCGTCTTTTCAATACTGACAAAACCTCCGGGTTTTCCATAGCCGGTCGTATGACACGGGAGACAGGTCTTGTCATGGGTATAGTCTTTATTTGGATCAAGCCCGGCCTTTTTTTTCATATCTGCGCGTTCACCGGGTTTCAAAATGGCAAACGATTGTGCCATGCGGGACTTTTTCCAGGTCTTCCATACCTTTCGATGACACTTCTTGCAGGTTTTCACTCCTGCAAAACCTGCTTTCACAGGCTCCTGAGCATTTGCAACCATGGAAAAACAAAAGACAAATATCAGAACAGTTAATAATCTACGCATTTTTTCCTCATATACTCAAATATTTAATGGTAAGGGCCGCAGGAAATAATCAGCGACCCTTATTATTTTTCTTTGCAGAACTTAACCCTTCATTTTTTTTCTTTCGGCTGCTCTTTCAACGGTGGCAACGGTTTACCTGTCCATTTCGGCTTAACGGCAATGGAGCGGAGATAAGCTATAATATCCCATATCTGCTTATCTTTTAAAATGTGCTTCCATTGCGGCATGATATGGGAAAAGTTCATTGCCTTGCCGCCTTCCTTGATGGTTTTGAACAGCTGCACATCGGTACGCCTGTTCATATAGTTGCCGTCGGTATGATTTCTGGGAGCCGGATCAAATTTTTCCACCTTCATCCGCGTTCCGTCGCCATGCCCACTCTTCCCATGACAGGGAGTGCAAAACTGATCGTATTGTCTTTTCCCGCGTTTGGCATTACCTGCACCAAAACATGGCAGGGCCAGAGCAATAATCAACCCTGCCGTCAGTACAGGAACCAAGAATTGTATATACCCTGATTTCCTTCTCATGATCTTTTTCTCCTTTACTTATTAATTAGAACGCAGAAATCAATATTCAATCAGATAAACCGGCAGTGCTGGAGTAAACTTCTAACATAGCCATAACAATGATACCGTTTCGCCGTTATAAAAATTAAACGGAAGGATATCACTTTGCAGCAAATTCTCTAAGAGAAAATACCAGGATTGAACATTCATTGCTATTTTCCAGTTAAAATATTTACCTATCACGGAAAAGACCGGGGCACTGCCAGGCAGTACCCCGGAAAACAACACCTTGAGACCAGACAATAACTTCCCTACTTCTGATCCTCGGGTATCCAGTTAAAGTTAGTATTTTCAGGAGTGAGATAGGTCTTTGAACCTTCTTCAATAACCTTTCTCTCCTCCTGAACTACAGGAACGCTCCAGACAGCCTTACCCGTTTTTTTCTTCAAACCCTTCTTGAAGTAGTCATCGGTAAAAACGACGGGATCAGTCTGCCAGAAGCCATATCTGATCCGATCATAGTAGGAGCCAACCTTACGGACATCGCCATTGGAAATACCTTCTTTGACCATACGTTTGGAACCGCCGGTCAATCTGGCAGTACTACGTTTCAGCAGATCGCCAAAATTATTCTGCAGCAGATCCTGATAACGCAGAGCGCGGTAAAGGTCTGACTTGGTCAACAGTCCATCCATTTCCTTCTTTTGCAGGAATCGAGCACCTTTCTGGGTGGTAATCTGCAGTGGTTTTCCCTCTTCCGTAACCACCTGCTTGATCTGAAAATCAATCGGCAGGCCGGCACGACCGGAATCGAGCTGCGGAGCCCATGTGTTTTCCGCTTTATAAAAAACGGAACGACCAAGACCTGCGGCCTCACCATTGGTATGGCAGGACTCACAGGTACGCCCTCTGGACTGGATGGTATGTGGAGAATAGGCATTCATCACCAGACCGGCACGGCCGTCCTTGGTGTGAACCAGCTGAGAATCCATGAAGATCTGTGCCTTGATCTTCTTCTTCAGATTCTGCAGTGCAATCTTAACCTTTTTCCTGGCATCGGGATGGGAGGTCATGATCAATTTTTTCTTCAGATCCTTCTCCTGTTTTCTCAGCTTCCCGACATCCGGCCCGATATGAGAGACAAAATACTGATACTGCGGCCTGAACATTGAGTATTTTCCCTCCGCATTCCTACCGAGAATCACATCTTCCCAGTTACGCATGGTAAATGATCCAAACCAGATTCCAGTGGTTTTGTCGCCATTGAGTAAATCCATCTCTTCAGCGGCCGGCCATTTATCCTTTTTCAGCCCTTTAAACTTACGATCAGGCGTCACTTCCTTATCACCGACACCGGAACCCAGAGTGGCATACAAAAGTTTTAAAGTCTGGGGATCCGGCTCCCGCCACCTTTTCCACTTCTTATACGAAGGATAGTCTTCTCGCATCAGATGGGTGCCGAAATCCAGAGAAGCCCAACCTGAATGGCAGGCCGAACATTCCATATTCTGCATATGCCCGGCAACAGTATGAGCTACAGGCTTTTTCTCAATATCCTTCAGCTGAGGAATGACAAACTGTTTCCCTGTCACTTTAGAGGTAAGCACCATGCCTTTGTCGGTTTTCCTGACATTGGCCAGCATTGTACCCTTGGCGGTCACAGCCACTTCATCTCCGGCTTTGACCGAATAATTCGGGTTGGCAGCAGCAGTTTTGATCGCTGCTGAATCCTTGCCGACCTTAGCCGTCTTGGCAGCGGCATCCAGAGTGCCATGACAGGTATCACAGGTGACTTCCGTCGCCTGATGCGCGGCAGCGGCGGTCTTACCGTTGCCCATGGTTTCAAGGGCGGTATGACAGTCAATACATGCCAGGCCTGCTTTGTAATGAATATCCGGCATCAAAGTATGTTGATCAATACCGTAAGGAGCAGGCGGTGCGTTCCATTTGTCACGTGGTGAACGATACATTTTTTCATAATCATGTTCAAACAAACCCACGTACTCGGTACCGACACGGTTGCCGCTATGACAACGGACACATTGTACGGTTGGGATGGCGGTAGTCAGCCGATGCTTAAGCGGATATCCGCGCTTTGATATCAAGCCCGAGAGATCCATTTTCAATTTCGGGTCTTTATTTTTTGCCTCCAGATTCGCCTTCTGGGTTTTCTGAATCGCCTTATCGCCGGTCATGCTCTGACCGGTATTTGCATAAATCATGTGACAGGCCGCGCAACCGGTAGCCCGGAAATCGCCCAACCTGTTCGGTGCAGCTGAATTAATATGGCAGCGCAGACATTTCTTGCGCAGCATATCATCCACCAGTTGACCGGATTGCTTCTGGGTCGGAATCAGTTTGGTCCCACCCTTACCGTTAACGCTGTACTTGGCATCAACCGTATCCTGGGCTCCCCAGGCATAACGAGTGGCATTGATCTCACCGGCCGAGGTAGCCATCAGAGAAGAATCCAGTTTATGCAGCTGATCGGCATGACAACTTGCCGTACCACAGGTTTTTGCCACCACTTTACCATCAGATGGATTGGCATACATTCCCTTATGGGCGCCGGCCATATCCTTGGCCTTGTCATCACCCTGATGACACTGGACACAGGCAAAATCATGCGTATCGCTTATCGCCTCGATGCCCTCATGACAACTGAGACACGCACCACCCTTGGTTGCAGCCTTTACCCCTGCAAATACCTTATCAAGAGGAAACTTGATATCTTTATACTCTTTTTCGAGCATCTGGGCTCTGGGACCATCCCAGGCAAAGGGAACACCTTCCGGCGTTACCTTCATCATTGCACCATCCACTTTTTTCAGTGGCAATTCATATTTGCGCGGATTGGCAAAATCAGAAATGTCATCAACCTTTTTCAATGGATAGGTTTTATTGCCTACCTTGATTGTCTTGTCTGCAGCCATACTGGAGGTGGCGGCAAGGCCAACCAGCAGAACACCAGCTCCACAGGCAGCCATAATAGTCGCTAATTTCGTTGTACTCATTCTTATCTCCCCCCTTATTTAGCTGCAGCCGTGGCTTTTTTCAAAAAGGCATCCTTTTTACACTTGGTCGGGAAGTCTTTATAAGCCTTATAGATATCCTGATAAATCGGATCGTCATATCCATCGTGACAGGGTAGACAATTACCGACTTTGAGGATGCGGTTGATTTCAGCCTGATTAAAAGGACGAGCGCCAACATGGGAAGTCGATGATATCTGATTTCCCTGCGGAGTGACCATTACGTCGAGAGGGAAAGCGGCAGACAGGCCGGAACGATCCATCTCATACGTATATTTCATGGTATCCTTTTTACCGGTCGTGTCAGGATCAATAGTCAACTGGCCGGTTCCCAGTCCAAGTGCCTTGGTACTGAGGTGGCAATCCTCACAGCTACGTACCTCGGTACGGACAGTATGGGTAAAAACCGGGTTGGTGGCAACACTGGAATATCCCTCCGATGACTGAAAGACAAAGTTGTCAAAATCACCCAGAATCTCGCCCTTGGCATTTACGGCATTAAAAAATACCTGGCAGCCAGGCACATAGGTAGTTACCAGACCCTTGGCAGACAAACCAAGCAGCGGGGTATCGTAGCGAACATAGGTACGGAACTCCGGCCACTTGCCTGCTGATTTCTGAAAACTCAACTTATCCTTTCCCTTTCTGGTCTGATCATAGTTGTCATGGCAGCCGTAACACTGGGAGGTATGACGGGCATGACAGGCCCAGCATTCCATTCGTTCCTGATGCTGCGGGATGGAATGAACGCCCTTCTTGTTGGTGATAATAGGCATCACATGCTCACGACCATCAAACTTGGAAAGGAGAATTGCTTCCCCATCGATAATCTTGGCATTGGTGTACTTATTACCGCGGGCGGTAACAACCATTTCATCACCAACATTGTTCTCGTAATTGGGTGAAACCATTCCCAACCGGATAACCCGATCCTTGGGATCGGTTACTTTAGTCGTAACAATGCCTTCCTTATAGGTGCCATGGCAATCCTGACAACGTACTTCCGCCTGTTCATGCTTTTTGGAATAGAGATTGCCGTCACCCATGGTGTCAAACTGGGTGTGACAGTCAATACACTCCATACCCTTCTCATAATGAATATCCATCATCGGGGTATTATAATACTTGCCATGATATTTCTCGGAGGAATGTTTACCGGCCATAAAGGGTGTTCCGTAAAAATCCGACTCTACACGCCCTTCATAACTGACGCCGGTACGTCCGCCGCGGTTATGACAGTGGATGCACTGTTCAGCGGGAACAGCGGTGGTCACCTGGTGGACCTTGCCGTGACCACGCTCATCCTTGGGGATGGTCGGATCACTGCCCTTGTAATAGCCGTCGTTGTCATAGAGAACATGACAAGCGGCACAGCCCTGGGCACGGTAATCAGCAGGCGCCTGTTTGCCTTCATTCCAGAAATGACAGCGGGCACAGGATTTGCGCCACTGGCTATCGGCAATTTCCTTGCCGATCACCATTGGATTACCCATATCATCAGTAGTGATATAATTCCCATCGTCATCGGTCTCAAGATCCTTGGCGGAAAAAACCGGCAGGGTATCCATTTTAGCTACTCCACCGCGATGCTTGGGGACATAATCCGTATCATCCATGCCCACGCCGGAATACTTGGAAAATTTCGATGCCTGTCCACAATACTGGTAACGCATAGCACCGGATATACCGGACTGCAGCCCCATAACGGTACGGCGCACACGATAAACGTGATTCATGTCACCCTGTTTATGGCCATAATGACAGCCGCCGAGACCACAAGATTTCTGAACAATTCTAAGATTGGACGGATTGCGCTGACCCTTCATGGACCGACCGGCAATCATATTTTTATGCGCTTCATCCTTGATCAGAGAATCAGGCTTATCACTGCCGTGGCATATGGTACAGCCAAAGGTATCAATGGGATGAAAGGCGGAAATCTGTTCAACACCGTCATGACAGGTCAGACAGCTTTCTTTTATTTTTCCTCGCTTCTTGATGTTGGGCAGCTTGGCATCATCGATGACGATACTCTTTTCAACGAGTTTTTTGTTCAACCACATATCCTTTTTGCCCGGCTGCTTGGACGCCATCTGTTCGTTGTACTTCTTCTGCCATACCTTCCATTCATTGGCAGGATCATCCGCTGCTTTTGCCGTTTTCAGCCCGGCAAACCCGCAACAGACAAACACAGCCACTGCCAGTGACAGTAAAGTACGCATCTGTTTACTGTTCATTTTCATACAAATCCCTCCCTTTTTAGGGCCTTTTGTAATAGTGAGCTTTCTGCTTTCTTTCCCATGCACCCAGACTGCTTGCCTCGCAGCATTATCCCCTCCCTTGCTGATGGTATATGTCAATTGCCGCCACTAAAACGACAATTATAAGAACTCCGGCAAAACCGGAACAATGGGCCTGTTATTACCAGTTTTTTGTGGCCTTACACTGGCAGAGATCACGTAATTTAAGGATTAATGATTGAATTTTATTATCATTATTCAAAGCTGCCCCCCAAGGCGGCATCAAGGTGGATTTGGCAACCTCCACCCCGCCGAGGTTAATGGTATCAAAGAGCTTTTGATCGCTACGCTTGGACATAAACGCAGCATCAGTATGGTTTGCCGGTTTAACCAGAAGATGGGAAGCATTAAAACCATGCCCATCCCCCCTGATTCCATGACAGGGGGTACAGTAATGTCCATAGAGTTCATTGCCCCAGGCAAGGCTTGGCTGCCGGTCCTTGTCCGGATCGACAGTCGCCAAAACCGTAGAACTTTCCTTTTTTCCTGGTGCTGCAGTATCAGTAACAGCAGGGGAAGGCTGATCAGCAGTAGTCTCAGCCTGAGCACGCGCCATGGCGGCAGGCAGAGTGCAAAAAGCCACACAGAGAAAAACAATACTGACACACAGCAGCGGATATTTGATCTTCATCTTAATTTTCCTCCATCTGCTCTGCCTGTTTAGCCAACTGTTCATCTTCCCAACGCTTCTTGATCTGCGCCCAGATACTGGGTGATATATCGGTAAAAGTCATCATCAGATTGGTCAGTTTTTCAGCCTCATCGGGATACAGCTCAAAATTCGGCATTCTGACATCGGATATATATTTTTGCGGATTCTGCAGCCACCTGGCTATCCATTCGCGGCGCAGTCGGCTGCCAAGATCACTTTGATCCGGACCGACAATTCCTCCTTGCCCGTTCCAGGCATGGCATGCCTGACAACTGAAACTCTGGAAATAAAATTTCCAGGCTTCTTCAGTGTCCTTTTCCGGCATGACCTTTTTCTCCGGCAGGTAATAGGGGTAGTTCACCTTATTAGCATTGGCAAAATAGGCAGCCATGACGGTCGCCTCCTGCTCGCTGAATCCAAAGGTCGGCATTCTGGTCGGCAAAACACCGGCAGGCCGAATTTTGATCGGTTTCTGGAGAAACTTGACCAGCCACTCGGGATTGACCCGTTCTCCCTCAAAGGAAAGATCAGGCCCAATAGTACCGCCTCTGCCGTTGATGGTATGGCAGCCGCGGCAGTTATGCTGTTCGATAATTTTCTCGCCCTTCACCTGTGGCGTTTTGGGATCAGCCAGCACACTGATAAATTTTGTTGGAACCTCATGTTTACGCATGGAGAGCAGCATGGTGAGAAGAGCCTCGGCCTGATCATCACAAAAGCCGAACCTGGGCATCAGGGTGGGAATTTCCTCGGTTGTAAAAGCACGGGGATTTTTCACCTTCATCTTCAGCCAGTCGGAAAGGGTATGTGGGATGTCGGTATCGGCAAAAACCAACTCCTCAACCCGTTTTGTACCGATGCCGTTATGTTCAGGGGCATTGAAGCCAAGGGGGAAGGCATCAATTTTATGACAACCGG
>JAVCKW010407770.1:0-18490 GCA_034780715.1 Peltospira delicata | reverse complement strand
TTAACCACACAAAAATAATCTTCATTACATCTTGCAAAAGCCTGATTATGATTTGCACCAAATCCCTTTGGCCTGGAGTTTTGAAGTATGGTCACAGGAAAAGGAAACCGAGTGAAAGTATAACTCGACGGCTTCATGGTGTTTCTCACGACGATCACTACAAGCCGATCTGACTGACACCATAAAGACATTGATTCCAAGAAGGCATCTACTAACTCATCCTGTTCATGGCTTACCACCGAGAGACACAATGTTTTCTTAGAAAACTGAGGCATTGAAATACTATGGAAAATGCAGCCTGAAAGGAGCCATTCAAAAAACTACCTCTGCAAAAATAATAACATCTTGTGAACCAACTGATTACAATATACAATGTAGCGACCTAACTGAGTCGTTGGATGTCTCTCCTTTTTACCTACAAAAAAAACCCCTGCAGACATTTCTGGCCAATGTGTTCTGGAAATGTATCTATCATAATCATGAGAAAAATCGATTTCCCCCATGCATTTTTTTAGTTCTTTTTTTTTGTCTTCATCTTCAATTAAATCAATAAAATATCTCGACAAGATATTCATTGTCATGCCAGGGCTCTGGTACTCCTCGACACCAGAATCAATCTCCGTGAACATTTGAAAACATTCTCTCAGGCCGTGCAGGGTCATATTATAAAAATGATATGGATCACCATGAACTGGTTGCAGAAATGCCGTATCAACAATAATCTTTCCACCTGGCTTCAACACTCTATGTAATTCACATGCGTAATTCCATGGATTCTTAACATGTTCAAAAACTGATTCAGAAATAACATGATCAAAGGTATTATCTTTAAAGGGAATATTTTTATGGGTTGAAACAATATGGCAGGTGTCATAATGGACGAAGTCCATTCTGATCACATTCTCAAATAATTCTTCATGTGGAGGTCGTCCAGCTCCAAAATCCAGTATATATTTCTCCTTATCTTCTTGTATCAATTCCAAGCTCTTAAAAGAATATGGATTCGTAATATTTTTTTCTGCCCTTTTATCTATATACTCGTCACATTCCGAAAGAAATACCGGAACTTCTCCAACCTGCCTATACATATCTTTTTCATCGGAAGAATAGGGACTTTTTAAATTATTTCTTATAAATTTTTGCACATTTAAACCCATATCCAGCTACCCGAATACTATATATATTACTGATTACTTTCTATTGTAATGATCTCTTTAAACGAGAGACATTCTTAAAAAAAATATCACTCCACTCAGATAACAAAAGTAATGCAAAAACAAACCTATCTCTACTTACACCACATCTCAAATCATTATCTACAATTTTAATTACGCAATCAATATCCAACCATTTAAGATTATTTTTCATAATAAAATAATTCTTCACACCACCTGATTCTTTAAACCACTGCACCAACCATTGTCTCATCGGCAATACAAATCCATGTTTATCTCTCTCCAATATATCTGCAGGCAACCATGATTTGGCAACCTTACGTAACTGAACTTTAGATATACCTTGATTCACTCTTCTGTAATCAGGAAGCGACAACCCTATTTCTGCCAATGATGGCGCTAAAAAAGGGGCACGCCCTTCAAGGGAATGGGCCATTGCCATTCTATCAAACTTAACCAGAAGGTCATCCGGTAGCCATGTAGTCACATCCACAGCACATGCTCGCTGCAACTCACTACAGGATGTGTTCACTAACTCAAGCAACTCCATTTCCCACGAATCACTCTGGTCGAGAAGATCACCTGACAATAAATCCAATGCCTCTCTTTCTCCACACAATATAGGAAATCCAGAACCAGTTCTGTCTTGACTTTCAAAAATGATTGCGGACAAAAACTCATCTACAGCTCCATGCGGCTGGAAAAAAGAGTTGATCTTCTTTCTCAGGGACTGCTTTTTTATAAATTGTTGATAGTAAGAATACCCGGCAAAAAACTCATCGGCTCCCTCACCGGCAAGCACCACAGTAACGTGCTTAACGGCTTCCTTGCAGAGCCAATGCAAGGGGAGTAATGCCTGATCACCAATAGGCTCGTCCAATGATAAAGCTACTTCGGGCAGTAAGGAAACAAAACTTTTCACATTAAACTGGAATTCATGATGATGAGTACCTAGGTAAGACGCAACTTTCCGAGCATACGGGCTTTCATCCAATTTACTACCGCTGAACCCTATCGAAAAAGTATCGATACTTCGACTCTCCCGCGAAGCTATGGCAGCAATAATAGAACTATCCAAACCTCCAGACAGAAAAACCCCCACCGGAACATCTGCCACCATTCTAGACCTTACGGCTTCCTCCATCTCTCTTTTTAAAATCCTTGCGCCAACCTTCTTTTGTTTGCTAAGGGTAGGACGATAATACTTATGAAATACAATGTTAAGGGTATTAATATCAACGGATATATACTCTCCCGGTAATACCCTATGAATATCTTTCAATATTGTTTGTCTTCCTGGACAATAATGAACAGCTAAATATCGTTTTAACGCCAATGGCTCAATCTCACTATCAATCCATGGCATTATAGCTGCGGCAGTTAATGTGGAACTATAAACAAACCGTCTATTTTTCCTCGCAAAAAAAAGAGGTTTTTCCCCAAATCGATCACGGGCCAAATATAATTGAGACGTAATTTTGTCAAAAATCGCAAAAGCATACATGCCGTCAATACGCTTTAAAAGGTCATCAATTCCCCACTCACTATACCCATGGGCCAGAACCTCTGTGTCACTTTTAGTTTTGAAGCGATACCCTTTAGACTTCAGATCAAATCGTAAGTCCTCAAAATTGTAAATTTCTCCATTTTGGAAGACCACAACATTACCATTCCCTCCAAATAAGGGTTGCCAACCATGTTCTAAATCAATGACAGACAACCGGCGCATTCCCATTTTCAGAGAATTATGCAAATAACTACCCGCACCATCAGGACCACGAAAAATCATGCTATCAAGCATTACGCCCAAAGCACGTTCTCCCAGATCAGGACATATGAATCCAGCAATGCCACACATCGCTAGCGAGCCACACCACGGCATACATTTTGTTCACGGTGACAAAAACAACTTGCAGCACTTTGGAAAATATCAGCATATTTATTTACCATCCCTCTGTAATCCTCCAGAGATTCTAAGACATAACGGCTATTACCTGAAAAATACTCCCTTAATCCTTCATCCTCTATTAGACGTACTAAAGATTCTGACAGAAATTTACTGTCGCCATAAGGATAAAAAAGTGCATTACGATTTTCTTTTACCTGCTCAACAATTCCAAATACGGGTGTTGTTATGATGGGCAAATCAAA
The DNA here is from genome assembly GCA_034780715.1 of Peltospira delicata. Classification (NCBI taxonomy): domain Eukaryota; kingdom Metazoa; phylum Mollusca; class Gastropoda; order Neomphalida; family Peltospiridae; genus Peltospira; species Peltospira delicata. The sequence goes on along the minus strand of JAVCKW010407770.1, from coordinate 15,164 downwards.
AGCCATAGCTTCTAAAATAACACGAGGATAGCTCTCTAATCGTGATGTACATACAAAGATATCAGATGCCCGAAAATAATAATAAGGCTCATTGGTCTCTTTTATTAAAAAAACTCGAGATTTCACAGAAGAAGGCAAAGAATCTTTGAATTCATGTAATTTATCACTGTATTCACCAGCTCTATCACCAACTATATAATATTTCGCTCTAGTTAAGGTTTCTTTTGGCAACAAAGAAATAGCATGAAGAAAATCAAGCTGACTCTTTCGCTCACAAACTGTTCCCAGTAATAGTACAATTATCTCGTTTTTCAAGACGCCCAACTCTTCACGTACATTTCTTTTTTCATATCCAACAGCACGTGAATATAAGCGCTCACGATCCAAACCATTTTTGATAACTGTAAAATTATTTTTCTCATTCAATGGCTGCCATGCCTGGGAAGTGGAATTAGCCACAAATATTATTTTATAAGGATAGGAAAAAACCGAATAAGCCAATTGCCGAACAAAAACAGGATACGCATTAAAATATGTATCCCACGATTCACTTTCCCGCACATTCCAGATAGCTGGCAACCCCAAAGAGCGGGCTACGAGGATTATCCAATATGTCTCAAGCGTATTCCCATAGACCAATTCAATACCCATATCTATTAAATCAGCCCCAAGTTGTACAATATTATCATTGAAATATTCAACAGATAATGAATCAGTAAGTGGATGGGTAACTATTCTAACAGTAACGCCAAGTGCCTCATATTTTTCCCTTAACGGCCCATCAACAGGTGAAATAATAATAGGCTCAATAACACCCATTTTTTTCAAACCACCAACAAGTTCAAACATACTGTTAGGAGCTCCTTCATGGTTTAAATTGTGACTTGCCATTACTACTCGAATGGGGCCTTCAATTGCAGGGTCATGGCGAGACGCTAAAATTTGAAAATTCTCATTTTCTAACGATAAATTAGGATTATAAAAATAATCCACACGAGAAAAATATTTCTTTTTAAACGCTACAATTTCTCTTGGATCATCGCTAAAACCACGACTTTTTCCTTCATAATGATAAAGTTTTGCACCCGGACAATACACGCAAAAATATCCGGCATCAATCAACCTGTAACAATAGTCCACATCATTATAGGCCACTTGAAATACTTTCTCATCAAATCCACCGATATCCATGAATAATTTTCGGGGCGTTAACATACATGCAGCCGTTACCGCAGAATATTCACGAGCAACTTTTAGGTACGCAAGATACCCCCAATCGTCAGCTGATTGACCACGAAAAGCAGGGCCAGCCATTCCATCATAAAATCCATGAACAATTCCAGCATGCTGAATAGAGTCATCCTCAAATAAGAGCTGAGCTCCCACTGCACCGACCCCTTTCATACAAATATAACCAACCATCTGACTTAACCAGACAGGTGAAATCACCTTCGTATCATCATTTAAAAACAAGAGATAATCAGCATCACTTTGTTTAGATGCCCTATTCATTATATTGGCAAAATTGAACTTGTTATTGTCAGATCTCAATTGAACAATACGACACCCCTTAACGGTTGATAACTCCTCAAGGTAAGCGATTGTCTCTATATCATCGCTTTCATTATCAATTACAATAATCTCATAATTTTTATAGGTTGTTGTCTTTAATGATAAAATGCATGTACGAAGGTAAGTGACATTGTTCTTTGTTGGAATAATTATTGATACAGATGGACCTGTATCTGAAAAAGCAAGTGAGAATATACCAACTCCTGCTGAAGCTGCCCAATGTGGATGCTTAACCCACCCCCCCTTAACATTGCGTCGAACCATAGCTTCAGCTACCGCTTTCCGTCCCGCTTCAAAACTTTCCGGTTTGGCATTTCCTGATTCAGCCGTTGAACCGGGCACCACTCGCCAATGATAGAGAATTTTGGGAACATGTCCAACATGCTTTGCCTTTTCAACTGCGCGGAGAGCAAAATCATAATCCTGAGAACCATCAAAAGCGGGACGAAAACCACCAAGTTTGGTGTACAGCGTTTTTTTAACAGTAAAAAGGTGACTAAAATACATATAATGTAACAATAGAATTGGAGAATAATCAGGTTTAAACTGAGGAGCGAATCTCTCCCCAGCATGATCGATCTTGTCATCATCACTATAGACAATATCTGCGAAGGTATTCGAACCATAATACAAAGCAATTTCAGCCAAAGCATCAATGGTCAGTAGGTCGTCATGATCAAGAAAAGCAAGGACTTCACCGGTTGCCATAGATACTGCCGTATTGGTTGCCTTACTAATTCCACCATTTCCTTCACAAATCACAACCTTCACTCTGCTGTCAGCCATTGCAAAGTTATTCAATAATATAGGGATATCTTTGTTAGAACTCCCATCATCAACTATACATATTTCCCATTTTTGATATATTTGCTCCATTACGCTACTAATCGCTGCCTTCAATAGAGTAATTGAGGTGTTATAAACAGGAATAATAACAGATATTTTAGGTAATTCTTCACCAAGAGAAGACAACTTTTCAATAATCTTTTCTTCATCAAGTAAGTTGAATTGATTCACCCTCAGCCATGAGGCATATTTCTCTTCAGAAGAAGATGGAGAAATAAAAAAATCATTTGAACATGCATAATCATTTGTAGATCCTGTTACCGAAGGTAAATATTTATCCTCACCACGATATTTTTTCCCTTTATCGGCAAATAGATTGCACCTCAGGATAGGATACCAATGATTAAAGTCTGAAAAAAGTCGCCTGGCCCACCGCAAGCACTTAGTAATCTTCCACGAACTTGACGTTAAAACATTCTCCAACTCCTTTTGTAATCTTTGCCTTCGGTGGTTTTCCAGCAACAATTGATTAGACGTCTTTTTCAATTCATGACGAACAAAATGTAAATCTTTGTAAAACTCCGTCAATTTTGGCCTACGGCCCCTATAATATTTGCTTTTTTTACGGTTAAAAGTCAAAACCTCAACAAGCTCACTGGCAAGATATACCGCCTGGTCAAATGTCCATACATCATATTGGCCCGACAATGAAACAAGCTCCTTAGGACCAAACTGAAATTCTCTTTCCAGGATCATCAAACAAGTGGGATCAGACAATAGCTCATACAAAATATCCAATCCAAACGAAACGACCATAGGAGAGCTTTTCAATTCAAAAGCAACTCTGGCTAGCGAATACTTTATCTTGATTCCACATTCACACTGATTACTCCTGTATGACTGGGCCTCAGAAAAGACCATACAGAGCTCATCATATGATTGTATATTTAGATAATTTTTAAGTAATTGATAGAATTCATTGTTATGACAAGTCCGATTGATAGGCAAATTCCCGCTTGAATTCGCCTCGTTGTCACGCACCCTAAATCGCACCAATTTTTCCTGAATGATATGAATTGGGTATTTCATACAGAGACGTATCCACATATCAAGATCAGGAAGCTGAGCTAAACCTGGACGATACAAGCCACAATCGTCATAACAACCCCGGCGGATCAAGACGCTGGGATGACATAGGGCATTTCCAGTAGTAAAAAAATATCTTAACCACTCGTGACGAGTACGATTAGGTTGCTCAAAAATTTTAGCGTAAAAATGGTTTTTATCTTTAAATTGGTTTCCGGCTTCATCTATGATTTTCACATGTGTAAATACAGCACCAACATCAGAATTCTTCTCAATACAGGCAACTTGTTTAGCTAACTTATCAGGTTCCCAGACATCATCTGAATGATGAATGGCAATAAAATCAGATTTGACATGTTCTGTTATTGCTTTATTAATTCCATATATACCTCGTCGTTGCCTATCATTTCTAAATGATGTTATCCGCGGGTCATCATATTTTTTAATTATCTGCCACGATTCATCTATGGATGCATCATCCCAGATGATCAACTCCCAATCACTGAAAGTTTGATTCAATACACTATCAATTGCCTCATGTAGATACTTGGCATGATTAAACGATGTCAGAATTATTGATACCTTAGGCACGATGCCACCTTTGAACCCTATCTGGGACTTATTAAGTAAAATTAAACAAATTTCAAGAGTGCTTTTTCAATTAATTTTTTATTTACTACATCTCCGTCTCGACTTATTTTAAATTTTTCAGGACCAGAGTAATCTATATTCTTTCTACCAAGTCCCAATATTGCAAGTAACTCTCTAAACACATCCCTAGGGTCAAGACAAAATTGTTCATACTGCACAATCAATTTCCTGGAATCCGGTACAGTTGACATGCCTCCAGTGACAGCTTTATTGATGTAATAAAGCTGACCTGCCGCCTGGGTAACAGGATCAAGGTCTTTAATTTTAGAATACTCTGGTATTTTAAAAGAATACCATGCTCGCTCGTCACCAAGTTGGCGTTTCCTGGCATCTAAAATTGACGCCACATTTGTTACAGGATCACGTTTAATCTGCACAAAAAGAGCATTGTCAAAAATCCGATCCAAGAAAGATATATTATAATTAAGAATCATACTCTTCAAGGCGAACGGTTTTTGAAAAACCCGGGTGAGCGATGTAAGCTCCTTGACAAGTTTTTCCCGATTAACGATACGAAAAAGTTCATCATCATCCATCCATTCTATTTCCTGAAATGGAAGGAAACGACGCCAAAAATACCAAAACTCATTCGGCTCCAACACTCCTTTGGTCTTTCCATTCTCAGACTCAAAAGAAACAGAGTGATGAAACTCACAAAGTTCATCACGGAAATTATACAAAGGATCTGTCAGTAACTTTTGAATTTGCGCGCCAATAACAGGGGCACCATAAAACCTTGAAAGAAGGTTTGTGGGATAGGCCACTACGCCGGTATGTGCCAACCATTGGGTAAACAGGGTCGTACCGCTACGCAATGGTCCCATGATAAAAAGGAGGGGATGTTTTGGGCCAAGGATCGAATCCTCTGCGATCAATTTTTCCTCTGCACACCCTAACGTTGTATTTAAAGAATTTAAAAACTTCTCAAGGTGAATATTTTTTCTAAACGATTCTTCACGCCGTTCTTCTCCTAATTTCGCTTTGTTAGATATATGCATCAACTATTGAGTAAGAATATAATTTTCTAGATTCTGCTTGACTCCATCAGGACCAATTTCCATCAACATGTCGACTATTGACAAATTAGAAATAAAACCAGGAAATCTTTGTTTATATTGTGTAGATTTCATCTTAATGAAATAGATATCAATATTATTCCTATGAAAACAATCTACGTCATAGAGATTCCTTCCGCCTATAGCATTGATATATATGTTAGCTTTTTCTTGCTTACAAATATCTATGACCCTATCCTGTCCCTTTAGATCATCATTATGGTAGATACTACTTGTCAATATTAATTTTGTTTTTAACTTCATAAAAGAAGTTAGCTCTACAATACTATTTATCAAGAAATTTGATAGTGATTGGCTTCGATAATTAATAATTTCTTCAAATACTGAATAAACATCATCAAAATATGGTGCCCGACTATAAGCATTCCTTATTGATTTAATCATTTTTCTCCTCCATACAGGTGACTCATGTATAAAAACATCACATATACGTCGGTTTAATGTTTTTTTTGACAATGGCACCGTAATATAGCTATCTTTATGATTAATTAAGATTCGATTCCTATTAATCCACCCTTGGGTGTACGCTACATCATCATATATCACAAAACGATCAACACTATTTAAAAGCTGCCAGTATCCCAAATAAGGGACAAAATATGGTTGCATTATCGCCAGATTCAAGAAGCACCTTCTATCAACACTCGAATGACGGCCACCACTCTATGAATCATGGATTCATCTATTGCCGTTCCGGTCGGCAGAACAATGACCCTGTCTGCAACGTGCTGGGTATTTGGCAAAAGCAGCCCTGAATGGGGATATAATTTTTTATAAGGCATCATGTTATGACATCCTGGCCAGAAATATTTCCGTACACGAATATTTTCTGCATGCATAGCCTGAACGATGTTGTCTCGGCTTACAGGGCACTCATCACCAACCATAAGTACAATATATTGATAATTCTTACGTTCAGATTCATCATAAGGCAAAAGTTGTATTCCGGGTAACCCTGAAAGTTCCTTGCAATAGGCTCTATAGTTGCGATAATTGTCTGCAAGTATGTCATCAAGGGCGCTGAAGTTAACCACACCCATTGCAGCTGCTATTTCGATCATTTTGCCGTTCGTGCCGGGATAAATAACATTATCCATGCCGGAGAAACCAAAGTTTCGCATTAAACGCATGGTTTGTGCTAGCTCATCATCATTGGTAAGGACAGCCCCACCTTCAAAAGTATTAAAAAATTTGGTCGCATGAAAGCTTAACACTTCACAAGCCCCAAAATTACCCACCATTGTTCCTTTGTAGGAACATCCAAAAGCATGGGCCGCATCGAACATCAATTTCAGACCATATTCATCAGCTATTAATTGTAATTCGTCTACAGGCGCACAGTTTCCCCAAAGATGGACTCCAATAATACCTGTTGTACGGGGAGTAATCATGCGACGTACTGCTTCGGGATCGAGGTTGTGAGTAACTGGGTCAATGTCTGCAAAAACCGGCGTTATAGCCTGCCAATGTAGGGCGTGAGCTGTAGCAATAAACGTATATGAGGGAAGTATTACCTCTCCGTCCAAGGACAGCGCACGGATGGCAATTTCCAGTGCCACTGTTCCATTACACATAGCCACGCAATGTTTAACCCTATGGTAATCTGCAATGTTTTTCTCAAGCTGCTGAACAATAGGCCCATTATTCGTTAACCAGGATCGATTAAATATTTCCTCGGCTAACTTCATGAATAATTTCTGATTACCGATATTGGGCTGGCCGACATGTAAAGGAAATTCAAAGGCTGGCGGAGCACCCGTGATAGCTAGATCGCTCAAAGTTTGAATTTGTTTGTATGAAGTCACTTGGACACTATATACAAAATACTTGTTGGTTTTAGCCCAAGTTGTCTGAAAGTATATTTCCCAAAATATTGCTGTCCCAGCTCCTGAACTGAAAATCCATGCCGTTTAATTTTTTTAACATAATCGTCATGTGCATAGAGACGGACATGATCATGTTGGCCAAAATGTTGCCAGCGTCCTGCTGCATCCCTTATGGATGAATCCTCTAACGTATATTCCAAATCCATGCAAATAGGCGCCAGAAGAATTCCACAACCACCTTTTTTTACTATCCTATATAATTCCGCAATCGCTCGGTCATCATCGTCTACATGCTCAAGCACATGACTGCAGATAAAAAAGTCATACATATCATCACTAAAGGGCATTTCCATCATGTCTACTTTATAATCACACCCCTCCATTACAAGATCTGCGGTATGATATCCGGCAGGCCATTTTTGCCTTAGACTACACGACAAACCTGGTTCAGGCGCAAAGTGTATTATGTTGGTATTAAGTGAAAACACCCCCAGCCCAATCTGCTGATCAATCCAATAGCCACAAAGACGCTCCCGGTCAGAAGCTCCACATTTTGTACAAGAATATGTCTCTATCGGAGTCATTTCACCCGCACCAAAATGGATATAACCATGTTTAACTGCATTATCATGGTAATACGTAGGTAAAGGATTAAAACCTTGATTATCAGCTCTACATACCGGACAGTATGATTGTTGTCTCTTGAAAAATTTACTAAAAAACACCGGGATTCTCTTCATTATGCTTCAATCATCTCAAGAGTGTTCGGTACATGAACTTTCGCCCAGACTCGAGCACCTGGCCTCGGTAATATCTGAAAAACAACTGCGTCGTCTATCACATCGAGAAATTCAGCTGTTTTGTCAAGAATTAATGGTGTGGTTATTTGAAGTTGAATAGAATAATTACCCTCTTCCAATGGCATTCTCAACTTATAGACAAAGGTATATCTCCCATTCTTTCTTACTCTTAATAACTCACTATCAGCCAATCTGTTTCCCGAACCAAGTATTAAGATTCTTTTGCTATCAACAATATAAAAATTGCACGAAATTTCATCCTCGATATAAGACTCAAAACAAATGACTATCTTGACTTCCTGATCAAACTCAACATGTCGTATCGGCTGATCCATATCATTTAAAAGATCAGCAAAAGTAATCCTGGCACCACCCGACCCGTAACGAAATGTCTCCACCTGCCTATCAAAATCTTCAGATTGCTTAAATAGCAGGTTGCTTCTTCTATGCAACTTATCATCTGTCGCAATCAAAGAATTATCAGTATCATTGTTTTTATTCTCTGTGATACCAGCTGAATCCTCGTTCATCTCCTTCCGCATGTCCCGAACATACTGCTCTGCGACTTCGGAAGCCTTACCAATTGCTTTAATCGCACCCTTCTCAAGATATATACCACGAGAACATAAGCTTCTGACCGCACCAACATCATGGCTTACAAAAAGAATTGTCGCACCCTTTTCTTGTATGCGAGCAAGTGCTGTCATGCACTTAGCCTGAAAATTCATGTCTCCAACGGCCAGGGCCTCATCTACAACCATTATATCCGGTTGGGAAACTATATTTACCGCAAAAGCCAAACGAACGACCATACCGCTTGAATACATTTTTACCGGTTGCTCAATAAATTCACCAATATCAGCAAAGGTGGCAATATCATCAAAACGCTCTTCTGTTTCTTTTTTGCTAAAACCAAGTATCGCGGCATTCATGAATACATTTTCACGTCCGGTAAACTCTGGATTAAAACCGGAGCCTAATTCCAAAAGAGCGGCTATTCGGCCATGAGTCTCAACAGTACCGCAGGAAGGTGCAAGCGTACCACAAATAACCTGTAGAAGAGTAGATTTTCCAGACCCATTGACGCCTATAATACCTACAGTTTCTCCCTTAAAGAGGTCAAAGCTAACATCTTTGAGTGCGTAAAACTCATGAAAATAGCATCGTTGTTCTCTTCTGAGTAACCGATGAATTCGGGGCAACAAAAACTGCTTGAGACGATCCCTTGGTGCATCATAAATTTGATAGTTTTTACTCAAATTTTGCACACTGATGGCGATATTATCAGAGGACATCGGCAAACCCCTTTCTGGTTTTCTGAAACCACCAGTACCCTACCCATAATATTATGAGTGAGATGACCGTATAGATAGACAGACCATACCAATCAGGCATTTTGTTCCAAATCAATACGTTACGGGATTGGACGATAATAAAAGTAAGTGGATTAGCCATGATAAAAATCTGATATTTTTTTGGAATTGCACTCAACGGGTAAAAAACCGGTGCAAGAAACATCATAACTGTAGTGACAATACCTATGAGTTGCCCGATATCCCTTAAAAATACTCCCAATGAAGCCAACATCCACGCAAAACCAACGGTAGCAATTATTAACGGCAACCAGACAACAGGGAGGAATATTACCGTCCAACAAATAAAACCGTTAAATATAAAAAAAACACTCAACAATGCCAGCAGACTTATAACTGCATGAAACAACGCTGACCCTAGAGAAACAGGGATCAAGATTTCCAAAGGAAAAACAACTTTCTTAACAAAATTAACATTACTTTGAATAAGCCCTGGAGCACGATTCAAAACTTCGGCACACAAGGCATGAACTATCATGCCAACAAAAAGCAATACAGCAAACTCCAATTTGCTTTCGCCGCCGGTTGTACCCCACTTAGCCTTGAAAACAACTGAAAAAACGAAAGTATAAACTACCAGCATAAAAAGGGGATTAAAAAAGGACCAAAAAATTCCAAGGACTGAACCGCGATACCGCCCCACCACCTCACGCCTGATCATTTGCAGTATTAACTGTCGATTAGAAACAAGGCTTTTAACTAAGGCTATCGGTGATGTGGATTGTCGTGAATTGGGATTCATTAAAAAAACACTCTGAAGGGATGATAAAGGTGACAAGAAGTGAAACGGCAAACAGGGAGAAAAGAATCAACTTGATAATAACTGGTGAATATCCTTTGCTTTGGCATGCCAGGAATTGTCACCTGCTTCTGTCTTCAAAATATTTAGATACTCGTCATCCATTGTATGGCTTAGCAGGTGTTCCAGCCTTTTGATAAAAAGCAAAGAAGAATTTTCAACAAAGACAGACCGATATTTTCTACATTCAGGTAAGGCCGTCGTTAATATAGGTTTACCAAGAGCCATATACTCAAACAGCTTAATAGGCGAGGTGGACTCGGTAATATCATTGATTAAAAATGGAATTATCGAAACGTCAAACCAGCAAGCATAACGAGGTAATTCTTGATAATTTATCGGTCCAACAATTTTTATATTTTCAAAAAAAGAAATACCAGATTTCCCTAATGATCCATCATAATCCCATCCTATGAGCAAGATATTCCAAGCGGGCTTGTTTTCTGCGATCGTCTTTACCAAATCATAGTCAAACCACTTGGCAAATGCACCAAAATAACCTATCACCGGTTTACCTTGGCTAATAAAAGATGCTATTTCCTCTGGTATGTCACTTTCATTTCGCTGCTTCGAAAAATGTTTGACATCAACGCCATTCGTAATCAATGAGAAATTATCATTGCGTCGTGACATAACGTCATTGTATAGCCGATCGGCACTGGCGACACAATAGACAGACTCATTTGCGATAAGAAATTCATGCTTGGCATAAACTTCTCTTGGGATCTCAACACCACTTATCTCTTCATGGATCTCGTCTATATATTCATAAAGAATAGTATCTCCCGCCTTAATGTACCGATTTATCTCAACCAACGAGCAGCCATTATCGGAAGAATACAGATGAACAATTTTATTTGGCAAACTATCCACTAAATCGAAACGATTTGTGACATAACACCCCTCATGGACCTCTTGAAATCCACAGACCTTCTCTCTCATCGTCGGTGAACAAAAAAAATATAAATATCCTAATGCTGACAATTCTCTGGCAATGTGTTGAGGTCGCTGAAACAATGGGAGTTGCCAATCAATGAAGGGACGGAATACTATTATTTTTTTACCTTTGTGGGCTTTCAGAATATTTTGCAATTCCTTCTCATGCTTTTTTTTCTTAGCATTTCGTTTAATAACACGTCGAGCAATCCTGGAAGTACAAACCCTATACAAACTTCCTGGTCCCTCACGCCGAAAAATCTCTCCACTTCGTCGGATTAGATACATCCCTCTTTTTAACCAAGGCCCATATTGCCGCACAGGCGAGGTTATTTTCCAGGATGTTGAGGTGTAAATTTCCTCTAATTCAGACGAGATTTTATCAATTTGCGTTGCCTCTTCCCTGATTTCATTCAATTGGTCTTTCAAAGAAGAATTCTCCACCATAATACATTCATACTTTTGGGCTATATTTCGTGCATAGCCTGCATATTCTTTTGTCCGTCCATCATGAGAAAGAGACAGTAATTTTCCAAAAATATTCTCATACTGCTCCATGGTACGATTTAGATTGAAATCATTCTCAACAACTGTTCTCCCTACCTCACCCATTAATCGATATTTATCCTTGCAAGAGGCAAACATGTCCATAGCCTCCAACAAAGGGGCCAGCATGGGATCATCCTTCTTTTCCATAACAGAGAAACGTTGACAAAAAAAGGCATCCAACGTATCAACAGAACTATATGGAGGAGGTATGGTAATGCCACAATCACATCTCTTCATAACTTCCTGTACACCGGACACAGCTGTCATTATTACAGGTAAACGGAAGAAAAGAGCTTCCATCATGGCAATGCTCCAGCCTTCAATGATAGATGGCAAAACAAAAGCATCTGCAATTCTGTAATAGCTCTCGGCAGTATTAGTATAGTCGTTTATGACGACAACATCCTGAAGGTTATACCGTTCGATCAAATTGAATAAATATTTTTTATAAAAATTATTTGAACATGACCCAACTATGATTAATTTGGAATACGGATGTCGCTCATTAATATCATGAAAAACTTTTATCAATCGATCCTGGCTTTTAACAGGAGAGAGAGTTCCCATACAAAGAAAAACATAATCCTTAGGAGAAAAACCAAAGTCTTTTCTCGTTACATTGGGTTTATTTTTTTCTTTTTCTTTCCATAAATCAATATTTAATCCATTAGGAATGGTCCATACCTTCTCCCCAGCAATCAACAATCGATTTTTAAGATATTGGGCAACGGAAGCAGAGACGGCTATATAAGCGGTCACATATGGGTCAGCCATGCGAAAATGGCCTAATATATCTGCTGCAACCCAGCTATATATATTATGAATAACTGATATAACAGGTATTCCATATTCGGCTGCCAGTCGACACCCAAAAGTGGAATAATGCGTAAAGACGACATCAATATTATAGCAATCAAGAACGTGCCTATATGCCTGAGAAGAATTTCTTTCCGGAAGCAACTCTAGGAAAATATTCTCTCTAGTCCTGATTGCATCCGCTAGAGCCCCACCTTTTGTTACGCAAACTATTACTACATAGTACCCTTTACCAGCAAAGTAACAGGCATGATCATAGACAACCTGTTCGAGGCCGCCGGTATCAAAAGAATCAACCTCAAGAAGCACCTTCTTACCGGGAGTATTGCAACTACGGTACTGAAAATTTGGCAATGTGAATAGATTCCCGGGGAACTCTCCGCCATCATATCTTTTCCATTTCGACTTAAAGATATCTATAATTTCATCAACATTAACGACCGGATTTTCCTGAAGCAAATGTTTCAATTTTGCATAACTCTGGCTCAGCAATTCGGGTCGAGTATCATCGAGTAAAACCGGAAAAATATCGGATGGATCCAGGTTAGTTGCAGCTTTTTTTATTACGCGTGCACGCTCTCTTTCAGTCGCTTCAGTTGCAGAAAAAGTTTGATTTGCTCCATGCCATCTGTAGCAAACAAGTTTCTGGGGCAAAACGGATAAGGTATGATTCTTAAGCAGGCGTAACCATAAATCATAGTCCTGCATAAAAACACACGATTCATCAAATCCCCCAAGCTGGAGCAAAACTTCCGTTCGTAACAGTACAGACGGGGCGGATATACAATTACAGGCCAACAACCTTCGCAGACAATCAGCACGATCAACCGGAACAAATGAAAAAAGTTTCTCCATTACGCTATCGCGTAGTTCATCTCCATTTTGATCAATCAACATCTGATGGCTTGCTACCGCCGCACACCCCTTATTTTCTTCAAGATAAGCAGTTTGAATTAAAATTTTGTCAGGATGGAAAAGATCGTCTGATGGTAAAAAGCCAAAATATTTCCCTCGGGCCAAACCAAGACCACGGTTGAGCGTTGCACTCAATCCGATATTTTCTTGGTACAGTATCCGTACCCCTTCACAAGATTGAAAGGTATCAATGACTTCCCTGGATTCATCTTCTGAACCGTCATCAATAATAATTAACTCAATTTCTTTGCATGATTGCCCCAGTACACTTTCAAGCGTGTCACCTACATATTGTGCATGATTATAGCTAGGTACAACAATACTGACGAGAGGATCTAATTCCTTTTGCATACCATCCTGTTTAAAACATGCTGGTTTTTTTATTTCCCATGGTGAACCCTACCTACCGCTACATATTGAGAAAGGTTTGGCACGTTACATCCTTTCACCGCTTACCGGAACACGCGCATTGTACTGCAGGCTTTAAGGTCAAATTAATCAACCCGACATTGAGACGCACTCGCGGGTAGCCAAATAAGCATCAAATTATTTCGGAAAACTTGATTGCATATCTGACGGCACAATATATTTATAACTCGACAATCCTGCAGAGAGGCCGTCAAAAACATGTGGTGGTGGAGTATATGACCAGTCACATTCTTTATCATTATTAAAATAAAGAATTGCTCGAACATTTTTCAAGGACGCCAGCTTGGAATACGTCCTCTCCAGCCAGGCATTTTTTAACGAAAAATCCTGGTCGCCCTGGGCTGAATGAGAAGTTGATGCTGTTTGGGTTATAAAGATGGGCTTTGCAGGAGCCAAAACTTGCATCCGGAGCACATAAGGAAACATTATATCTTCAACATTCTGCCATTTATCCCATTGGCCAATACAATATCCCCAATTATAGGAACTAAATCCAACGACATCAACAAATGTGTCACCAGGATAATACTCTTCCAGCGTAGGTTTTCCGGTGTCGTCATATCCATTAGGAGCAAAAACCCACCGAACAGTACTGGCAGGAATGCCTTTTGATTGGAACTTTGCAATCACATACTGAAATGCGGTCTTAAAATTAACGGGATCACCGCCATAAGTGTTGCCGCCCGTTGTCTCGTTCATCTCAGGCAAAGGCGCAATAAATGCCATGCGCCCACCACCTAGATCAATCCAACTCTTATAGGCAAGGGCTACGTTATTCAAACCGTTATTCAAAGCTCCACTTGCAAGGTCATATGCTGTCCGATGCCCATTGACGGTTGTTCCTATGGTTAAATTAACAAATGGGGTTATACCTTTTTGCCACAATGCTTCAAGCTGAACTTTCAAATTATACATAGGATTTCCTTCTTCAACATCAAAAAAAAGGCCCGCTAAAGAGATATCCTTTCCAGTTTGTGAATTTATTCCATCAAAGCAGGAATTAACACTATTTCCATCTAAAAAAGTCGGGCAATAGAGACCATGCACTATATCAGGCTGCCCTACAGCAGGTACCTGCCCTCCAGAGCCGCCGGAAGGAGGAGCAGGCGGGTCATACAATCCGGAACCAGTATGAGAGGAACTAAGAATCGGGACAACGAATAACAATTGGTTACTCGCACTATACGCTGTGACGGGGACGAACAAAAAGATAGTAATACCTAAAAAATATTCATAGGAGATGAATTTAGATAAAAACTGCTTCCAAATATACTTATAAAAAAAAGACATAATTTAAGCTCCCTTACTACAAAGAAAAAAGTAATAAACTGTATCAAAAATACCTATTGTTGCATTGTTTTCAGAAGATGGAAGTACACATTCCGATAGAAAAACAATATTCACCCGATCAATTTTCATAGTACCAGGCAAATAGAGTCCGTATACGAAAGGCCGCGAAGTAACGAAAACCTGCAGCTATTCCCGGAGGGTCATAATTGACGGCCTAAAAATTGTTTTTTCAATCGAAGAAATAAGCCAAATGGCAAAAT
>JAVCKW010406660.1:0-18504 GCA_034780715.1 Peltospira delicata | reverse complement strand
TGAATTTAAATATTATTATCCATGCATTTTAGATATTCAATTCTCTGATTCTAATACAGTGAACTCCTACGTTTCTTAAATCTCTAATATTTGCTTCTTCTATTTCTTCTGACGCTGCCGATGTTGCATCAGTAAGCACCGTAACATCATAGCCATATGCAATTACATCATAAACTGTAGCTCTAACGCAATTTGGATACTGTGTTCCTGTGACTACAACTTTTGAAACCTCAAGTCGACGGAGAATTAATTCAAGTTCTGTGTTCATAAAACCACTAAATCGTTGCTTAACAATTATATACTCTGTTTCCAACGGTTTTAAAGTTTTCACTATTTCGCAGCCAATAGTACCTGGAACAGCTTTCTTTTTACCTTCCATGAATCCTCGATATCTAAACTGTTCAATATCACTACCATCAGCTCTATACTCTCTGATAATGTGAAAATTGGTAAGTCTATTTCTCGAAATCTTCCCAAAACGGAAGCAATAGCCTGCACTGTTTTTTGTGCACGACTAGTAGAAAAATTAGAAGTGGATAAAACAAAATCGTTTTGCATATCAATTATAAATAAAGCAACTTTCTTATAATTCATATTTCATCTTTAAAACAATTAGTAAAGCTAACTGATTGATAATAGAGAAGCTTCAAATAAGCAACATGGACATCCAAATATTTGTCAATTTATTCAAGTTGGCATTTGTAATTCAAAGATATTACAAATATAGACAGCTTCACTATACAATTATTTCTTTAGCACTGGCCTAGTATCACTTATTCGCTGATACAAGGCCCACACCAAAACACATGAAAGTACTACCACCTATCCGATTGACGAGACGTCCACCTTTATGGGTTGATAGCCATCCTCTGGTAGATTTGGCTAAATATGCATATGCCATATGAATGACTACCACTAAACTGCTGTAAGTGACGACTAACAATACAAAAGTTGCTTGATAATCGGTCGTAAAATCAACAAATTGTGGAAAGATTGACATAAAAAAGAAAATCGCTTTGGGGTTGGTCGTCTGAAGTATAAGTCCTTCCATAAATTGAAACTTCATGCTCTTTTTAAGATCATTTTTTATTACCATGGAAACAGAATTTGAACGCCATAATTTAATTCCCAGATAAAATAGATAAACAGCTCCAACATACTTCATCAGAGTAAAGGCTACAGATGAGGCTGCCAGTATTACACCTATACTTGTTGCAGAGATCACAGCGATAATAAAAGTCCCGAACGCTATACCCAAAATCCCCCCGATAGCTCCAGTGAAACCGAAACGAATGGCATTAGAGAGAGTCAACATGACTCCGGGCCCAGGACTAAGAATTGTTACTGTTGCAATTGCTATAAAAACTAAATATGGTTCCAATTTTCACCTTTCACAATTTTTCCTAAGTCGATATTACCATCAATAAGTCTCAAAAATTCATTAATAGTTGCGCAGTCTACCAGAATATTCGGATATGCTAAGTTGCTGTATGATCTTGAAGGCGTGAATAATTTCTTTGTAAAGGCTACCTTGAAAAATTAACCGTTGATTCTGGACCATGCCCCCATGGTATTTCTATCGATCCTCTTTTTTTGTTGTTTAGTTGCTACGTCGAGCCAGCGCGAGACCTGCCCCGGCCAGGACCATCAATCCTCCGGCTGTACGTGAGACAGATCGAAGAGCACGCTGACTGCGGAAAAATCTACTTGCCTTTCCTGCCGCTATCGCCCAAACCGATGTTACCGTAAAGGTGATCAGCAAAAATGTTGGGACAATACAGGTTAGTTGCAATACGAGGGGACGGGCTGCATCAATAAATTGAGGTAGAAATGCTGCAATGAAAACCAGACTCTTGGGATTAAAGACAGTGACAACCAATCCCTGGATCAATAGGTTCGTTCTGGAGACTGATGAGGTGTCAACCTCCAGTGGTTCATTTGCACTTCTCCACTGTTTAACTCCGAGATACACAAGATATGCGGCTCCACCCCAGCGCAGCCATTCAAAGGCAGTGGCTACCCCGTTTAACAGGGAAGCAAGACCGATGGCGGCGACCATAAGTTGAACCCCAATCCCCATTGTTGCTCCGGCAACAGTAACCAGACCACGTTGCCAGCCGAATGAAATACTATGGGCAACGGTCAACAGGACGCTCGGGCCCGGTAATGCAATCATGATTGAGGTGGCAATAACGAATGTAATGAAAACATGTAGTTCCATGACTGAATCCTCTCTCTATGAAAAAATAAAGTTTTTTGAATAATATTTTTTACAGGAATGATTACCTGTTTTACGATCCTTTTTATCTGTTAGATGATGATGCTAATAAAAGACCAAAACCTATAAAAATTGAACCACTTGCCCTGTTGAAATATTTTACTCGATCAGACTTGTTGAACCAATTTTTTATTCTCTGTGCTAACAAAGCATAGAACATTAGGAAGAAAAAAGAAAAAGCCATTAAAGTAGTAATGAGCAATGAAAATTGCGGAATCAATGGTTCTTCAATATGTATAAATTGAGGAAATAATGCTGTTAAAAATACAATGGCTTTTGGATTACTTATGGCTACCGTTAAAGCCCGAAAGAATATTTTTTTGGAAGAAATATCTGTGACAATGATATTCTCATTCACTGCTGAAAATTCAGAATGTTTTTGAAAAATCAATTTTAGTCCAAGGTAAACCAGATAAGCTGCACCGGCATATTTTACTAAATTAAAAAATATTAATGAATTATCTAATAATGTGCCCAGTCCGGTGATGGCTATAATGCCTAAAAAGAATAGCCCAATGATATTTCCAAGTGCAGCGTATATTGATTTTTTCCACCCATAGAGTGTTGAGTTAGTAATAATAAGCAAAACAGCAGGGCCAGGGCTTGCCGTTGCGGCTGTGACTAATGTTAAATAGATTATCCATGATTCAATTGTCATTTCAATCACTTATTTTTTGATAAAAGTATAAATCGTTAATTTTTCCTAATCGCAAGGATTGTGGTGTTTTTGAGTAATTCTGTAGTCTTGTATATCATCAAATTTATAGAATAAATTAATGAAAAAAAGGTTCAGTCGCTTCGAGAGGAGGGAGCTGGTTTGAATGACAGGTGAAAGATTGTTTATTTGACAGCTTGGCAGATAAATTCATTATATTTTTATAGTGTCGTTCATCGTTGTATATTGCTGTCTTGGTCGCTTCTCCAGTAATATTCCATTTGCATGGCTGTTTTCTCAGCCAGCATTTTTGAGTAGAGAATTGAAACCAGATGCAGCGACATGTCTATTCCTGCAGAAATCCCTGCAGAGGAAATAATATTTTCATCAGCAACCCAGCGTTTGGATTCTTGAACATTCAAATTTGGATAGCTTTCCTTCAAATCACCAATATCTTCCCAGTGAGTGGTGACTGAATGTTTTGTTACGACGCCAGCTTCAGCCAAAAGAAAAACACCTGTACAAACCGAGGCCACAGCGGTTGCACTGGATGATGTTTCTTTTATCCATTGAAGAACGGGTTTCTTTTCTATTTCACCGGAGTGAACACCACCGGCTATAAGGAGCAGGTCAATATGAGGACTATTTTGAAAACTGTATGCCGGGATGATTCTATATCCACCCCTGGCGTTGACTTCCTGCCCGGTTTCGCTGATAAGAAACGTGTTAAATGGAGTGTCGTTTTCGCAGATTCTTGAAGCTGTTGAAAAAACTTCAAATGGCCCTGAGAAATCCAGCACTTCCGCCTGGTCATAAATATATATACCTACATTCATTTTACGTATTCGATTGAATGTTATTGAAATACAGGTTTCATAAAACTCCGCTCATAACTGATGATGCACCGTGTTTTGTCTGCAAATTTGAAAGCTTTCTGGCATTCTGGATCATTAGCCATATTCTCCCGGTATTTTTCATAGGCTGCCAGACTCGGGAAGCTGAAAAGAGCAATGGCAATGTTACTTGCTCCTTCATGTGGTAAAAAATACCCGTGATGGGTGCCGCCGAGTTTATTCACAAGGGGGATCCACATTTTTGCATACTCTTCAAATTCATCGACTTTATATGGATCAATTATATATCGGAGATAGCAGGTAACCATCTCTATTTCTCCTTTTTCCCAGACTTAATAAAGAGCTTCATCTCCAAATGCATGATACATCCCGCTGCTGCGGATATCTGGTTTTTCATTCTCGAGCAATCATAGCAGCAGTACCACTTGGTTTTTCATTGTCCAAATTGTCTGGACACCGCAACGATAACGACTCCAACTAACATAGCGGCAAACACATTTTTTGTTTTCCAGACACATATTGCAGTAGATATTGCGGCAATAGCTCCCCAAAATCCAGCAGAAACGACCTCCGGCACAACGAGAGACACAAGTATTGTTCCAGGGAGAGTTGCCATAACCCTTTTAAATCTTTTGGAGCGAGGTAACTTTTCAGACAAAAGAAGACCGCCTAAACGTAGGGAATAGGTTACCAGTGCAGAACCGGAAATGGCAATGATTGCTGCTGTAGTATTTATTGAGCCAGCCATTTTATTCTACTGCCTCACTGGTCTTAATTAATTGCAGTAAAGCCCCTCCGATTCCACCGATCACAATATACCATTTTCCCGGTAGATATTTTTCAGAAAGAACTGCAAGCACCGCAGCACCAAGCCAGGGCATAATATCTGTTTTTCCTTGCCAAAGATTTACTGCAAAAGCTGTAAACACTGCAGTAAACGCAAAATCAAAGGCCCAAAGTTCAGGATGCTGAACAAATGCTCCCATTTGGTGGCCAAATAAAGTTCCCAAACACCAAACTGAGAAAATACAAAATCCACCACCCAACAAAAACAATACTGTTGCGGTGCCCTTTCGCTGTTCAGTCATAGTGACCGCCCAGTTTTCGTCAGCGACAAAGTGCATAATCACTGCTTTCCGAAGCATAGACGAGTCTTGAAAGAGCGGATTTAAAGATGCTCCGATCAGTAAATATCGTAAATTTATAACCATTACAGCAAAAATAATTTCCACTACATGAAGATTGTCTCCCCACATATCAATCATGACAAATTGTGCTGAACCTGCAAATATCGTAAGGTTCATGATTAACAAGTCGAGCCAGCTAATATTTTTCTGGGCGGCAAGAACGCCGAGCACACTTCCATATGCGCCAACACTGGCAGCAATAGGTAAATTTGCTAAAAACCCTTTTTGTATTTGAGATGCCATTTATCGTCAAAATCGCTGGCTACAAAGGGGAGGGGCCGTAAAAGTATTCATGATATGAAATTTACTAAGCCAAGGCTTATCAAAGCGGTGCAGTCCCATGTAATTCAGAGACTCAAATGTTAGTTGTTGATTTTTAAGTTTCGCTCATCAAAGACTTCTTTCGCAATAAACATTCCATTTAATGCCGCAGGAAAACCCGCATAAACAGCCATTTGAATCATGATTTCAATGATCTCTTGTGGACTAAAACCAACATTAAGGGCAGCATGGACATGTACTTTTAATTGAGGTGCTGCTGTGCCCATCGCAGTTAATGCTGATACTGTTGATATTTCACGGGATTTTAAGTCTAAGCCTGGGCGACTATAGACATCTCCAAAAGGGAACTCTATGAGCAAGTCTGCAAATTCTGGAGAAATATCCTTAAGGGCTTCCACTACCCTCTCACCCTGTTTCCCGTCGATTTCAGATAATTTATTCCACCCGATTTTATATCTTTCTGATTTCATGATTCCTTTCCTTTGTGTTCTGGCAGATAACTATGCATAAATCCAGTATTGTGATTGAAGTCTTTAAAAATGACATAAAATACAGTGGATCTGCCTAAAAAAAACTCCCCCATTTGGGGGGGGCGTATATTCTTCTGTCAGGTTTCTATGGAATTCTGGAAAAGTTTGGGGGGGAATATATGGAAAAACAGGAGTTGAATCTCTTTAGAATCAACCGGTTTTGAAAACAGTTCAACTCGATGAGATAGAGCTTTTTGCCGGCATTCCGGCAGGGAAAAGCAAATCATTCTGCAGGGCAATTGCGACAGCATGGGTACGATTGCTCGCATTGAGTTTACGCAGGATATTTGCAATATGGCCTTTGACACTTTCCCGACCAATCCCCAAAACAACTGATATCTCCCAGTTTGACTTCCCTTCCATTGCCCAAAGCAGTACCTCTCGTTCCCGTGGCGTTAACCGTGGCAGATTGGCCTTCTTTTTTTGATGTGTAAGGGAGAGTACAAGCTGATGAAGATGCGGGGCAAGATTGTTGAGAATGGCCCGGCTACGTGGTGAATTGACAAGCTCTTTTCCAGCAACAGACATCAGGCCGAATATTTGTCGGTTGGAGATGATATGAGAGAATCCATTTGCCAGGCCATAGGATTTGGCTTGAGAGTAAAATTCCCGGTCAGGCGGAATTTCTCTATACACATCTTTCCAATACAGCAGGCCGGTTTTTCCTGAAAGAATGATTGGGTCGATTGCAAGATAATTCTGAGCCCGATATGTATCGGTCCACTCGGTCGGGTATGATATGTTGATCTCTTTTACTGATGTGGGAACACTCGGGAAACCATTTCTTGAAGAAAGAAAAACAAGTCGGTCAGCTTGCAGCAGGTTACGTACCTTACAGGTAATCCCAAAGAAGGTCTCGGTGGTCTCGCAGCATGTGCAGTCAGATATGATTTCCAGTACTGTTATCAGTTCTGATTTGCTTAACATGTTCATTTTCTTGAGATTGTAAATGGTCGAAGCGCATTATATGCTGTTTTAAGTATTAAGAAAATATCTGATTACCCGCAACAATCAGCCGGCAAGGGATACCATCGCTGAAATGGTAAAGTACTAGAAAAAATGTGCAACATCCGACCATTTAGATAACTCAAGCCTGAGATCAAGAAAGATGTTCTCCCGGAAATCGGCTTGGCTGAGTTTCATACGTAATCAGAAAAATATAATAACAAAAAAACTGTAGATTGAATCGGTAATTTTTTCTTCTGCCAGCTTCAGCTATTACTCAATTTCCTGTACTGTAGTATTTATGTATGGATTTTTCTATTATATTTGGTGTTCAATGCATCAACTCCCATCCAACCGATCCAAAAGAGCAAGGAACCCGTTTCATGAAAAGTAAAGAAATCCAGACAAGAAATTTCTGCAGACTGAAACACATTGAAATTGGTTTTGAAAAAGGGAATCACCTGTTCCCCGGGTCATCCCTCTCAAAAAGAGATTATAGAACCGCTGGGGCAAAGAAGAAAAGGGGGCCATGACGTCAAAAAAATCATTCCCTGGTTTAGGAGAAAAAACAGCATTATGAAAGGAAGCACGCTGATCGATTTTTTCGAAATACCCCCGAATGGGGGGTAGCGGTATTTTGCAGAGTGGGTAAAAATACTATTGATTTGTGTTGAGTATTCACGGAACCATAGGAAACCTGTTTGAGGCCGATGACTTGGTCGGAGAAGCGTTGACCGTTGGGATGAAAAGAATCGCATGGTTGCATGATTAGCCAAACACGGAGGAGATATGCTCATCATACATAAAGGGAACAGTATGGCTGCACTAGATCTTTCAGGTTCCAGCCACAACTGATAGCGTAGACTTCGAACCATGAAAATTCCACCACGGCACTATCTTCGAGGGCTATTTTTAGATAAATTTCCACATCGTATAAACACAATAAACGATGAAGCTGCAATAAGTTGCGCTCTAATGGACAGGAGTATTCCTTACGTTACTCTGATAGAAACCGGAAGAAATAATGACAGGTGAAATACTTCTTGAAGCATTGCTGCGAGAAATGAATCCGGTACTCCAAGACGGAGAGTATGTGTTCTGTTCGGTTGAACCCGCAAAAGCTTCCGAACTGAGTCTCACGCCCATTGGTCAATTTATTGAAAAGGAAGGGCTGACAATAATTGTTGAGAAAACGGATGCTCTGGCAAACCGACTGGAGTTTTCATATCTTTCCAAAATGATCACGTTGGAAATTCATTCAAGCCTTAACGCTATAGGTTTTCTGGCCGCAATAACCGAAAAATTGGCTGCTAAAGGTGTCAGTGTAAATGTAGTCTCCGCATATTTTCACGACCACCTTTTTGTTCCGGTCCATCGTGCAGAAGAGGCTATGACGATTCTGAATACTCTTTCTGAAACAGCTTCCAACCAGGAAAAATATCATGAAAGAAAAAATCCCATAGAGAAGTGTTAGCCACCGCCGCGGCAATGGCCGTCGGTATTGCTGCCGAACGTGTTGTGGGAGGAGGTGTTTCCATAGCCGGAGCTAAGGGCGGCAACACCGAAGGCAGGTTCCCGCCGGCGGATTCTTTACAGGTAAAGAGGAAGAATATGATCATTTCAACGATTGTTGAAAATTGCCTTTTTAACGATGATCTAAAATGTAGGCATGGATTCGAATCTAGGCGTCAGGTGGGCTTGCAGGCCTGTTTCTCATAGCGGGGAGGTGTGAAAAAATGTTGTACAGCAAGGGACAGTAATGAAAAAAAACGAAATTCAAATGTCAAATGCGCTCTATGAATACATTGCCTCTGCCTCTCTGCGTGAGCATGAGGCATTACAGGCTTTACGTGAAAAAACCGCGGAAGAGCCGGATGCAATTATGCAGATCCCCCCGGAGCAGGGGCAGTTTATGGCGCTGCTGGTAAAGCTGATCGGGGCCAAACAAACTCTCGAGGTCGGCACGTATACAGGGTACAGCACATTGAGCGTTGCCCTGGCTACTCCTGATGACGGCACCACGGATACCTGTGACATAAATGAAGAGTGGGCGAATATTGGAAAGAGATACTGGAAACAGGCTGGCGTTGAAAACAAGATACATGTACATCTTGGCCCTGCCGTAGATACTCTTGATTCCCTGTTAAGCAATGGACAGGAAAACAGCTATGATTTTGTCTTCATTGATGCGGATAAAATAAATTACGATATGTATTATGAAAAATCCTTGAAACTCATGCGGGCCGGTGGGTTGATGGCAATAGATAATGTTTTTCTCTTTGGCTCTGTTGTTGACCCGGAATTACTGGATGATGATTTGAAAACAAGAATATCCGATGATGATATTTCGGCAATGCGTTCGCTCAATAGAAAAATACAACAGGATGATCGGGTTGACATGAGCATGTTGCCGATAGCAGATGGTCTTACTCTGGTGCGGAAAAAGTAAGGTTCATTCATTTTATCGGCTTTGATCGATTCAGTCTCAACGATCCTTAGATGCCCTTGTACAGGGGGGGTAGCGCATAGTTGTTTGAAATCGTATGGTTATGTGGGAATGTGAAGTGTTGAAAAGCGGGATAAAGATCATCGACAGGCAAGGATTGCATTACATTGGTGTAGGTGACGGCAGTTTGAGGAAATTTAAGCCTTGGCTTGGAGATGCATTTTCGTTCCTTTATGATTTCATCATGAAACGCTCTATCTTTCCCAAGAAATTTCGTGGAGATATGAGCAAGCATTATGAAATCCTCAGACAAGAGTTGAAAGACATTCATGGTAAACAAGTCCTCGAACTGGCAACCGGCAGCGGCAGTGCTGTTCATTTTTTGCCAAATGACAACCAATATGTTGGTATAGATGTTAGCCCGGGTCTTTTAAAGAAAGCCGTAAGAAACTTCCGGAATGCCGGTTTCAAAAACGCTGAATTTTATGTTACAAGTGCGGATGCTCTTCCTTTCAACGACAACCTTTTTGATATCGTCCTCTGTATTCTTTCGCTGAATTTTTTCGACGATACCAAAAAGGTCTTCAAAGAGATTAAACGAGTTTCGACTCCAGATACCATTTTTCTTTGCAGTGTGCCGGTGCCGGAGCGAAATAAGCTGGAAAGTACAATCAGGGGAACGCTGTATTCTGAAAAGGAATTAGAGAATATATGCCGGGAAAAGGGTTTTCGTTTCGAAAGCATTCCTGTGGAAAATGGGGCTTTGCTCTATTTCAGAGCAATGTTGAAGCAGTGAAACTTTTGTTACTTTACTCTAAGTCATTTTTCACCGGGACAGTTTGGGGAATCTAATATTTATATTGTTTGCAAGGCAAAGCCGCTCACAAAAGACCCACATAAATGATGTCCATGAAATAATTGAAGTTAGATGGATCGATGTTGATGAATATATACATTGTAAAGATGTGCATCCTTACAATAAAGGAATTGTAAAAACAGCAATGCAGGATGATGGCATAAAGCTGAAAGTTAACCACTTTTCTTTTGGAAATAATAATCAACAAGAGTTCTATTTCTAGTCCTGAATCCGTGAGCCGACATGTGCCGTAAATTACGTAATCCGTCACAGGCATCCTATCTTTTGAGTGTGCCTTACCTGCGTGGTCACGTTCTGCCGCATAGAGGGCTATAGCAACAGGACGTGCCTGCACAAATCTGAGGTACCTGTGGCGACTTACAAGGTTTCAGGTAAATGAAAGTAATGTGTTACATACCCTGTGATGGGGTGCACAATTACAGGCAAGAATGATCCAAACTGAAGCAATGGCCAAAATTTTGATTATATATGCAACCACTGATGGCCATACGCGGGAAATCTGCCGGCGACTGAGTCAGGTGATTGAACAGCAGGCCCACCGAGTAACGCTGGTGTCTATTGGTGATGAACCGAATGTGGACATAAAACCGTTTGATAAGATAGTCCTTGGTGCGAGTATCCGCTATGGGAAGCATGGCAAGCAAGTTTACGAGTTCATAAAAAGAAACGAACAAATTCTGGAGAGTAAACCGAATGCCTTTTTCTCGGTCAATGTTGTTGCCCGTAAACCCGAAAAGAATCAACCGGACACGAATCCTTATTTGAAGAAATTTCTTCAACAGATTTCGTGGCAACCAAAGGAATTGGCTGTCTTTGCAGGTAAAATTGATTACCGGAAATATCGCTTTTTAGACCGGCTGATGATACGGCTGATTATGTGGATGACAAAAGGTCCTACCGATCCTGAAACCGTCGTTGAATTTACAAATTGGAAACAGGTTGAGACTTTTGGGCGGCTTATCAGCAATATGTAAATAAAAAGTTTTTTTACAGACCTGCCTGTTAGCTGAAGATGATGAACATCACATACAAAACAAGTATAGACAGAGTTGATTGGAAAACAGTAGCAAAGCTATTTGAGGCTGTTGAGTGGGGGAAACGTGAACCCGCTGAACTAGAAAAAGCCTTTGCTTCAAGTTCTCATGTGCGGTTCGCATACAACGATGAAGAGTTGGTTGGTTTTGGTCGTACAGTCGATGATGGGAAATACTACGCACTGATTGTAGACTTGGTAATTTCTCCGAAATATCAAGGAAAAGGAATAGGTGGAAAAATTCTGTCTGAATTAAAAGACTCTCTTGATAGTTATTATTTTACTACGTTAACCTCAGCGCCTGGAAAAGAAGATTTTTATCTTAAACAAGGTTGGGAGAAGCAAAAAACAGCATTTATTTGGTCACGATCAGAAAAGCAAAAACAAGAACATACAAACAACAGCTAATCCTTTGTTTTTTTATAAGTTTTAATAATAGATTCAAGCTCATTGAGCAGCGGCAAGCTTTTACAGGTTGTTGGTAATATCACGGGGATAGCACCAACGGTGAACGATTACAATACTTATAATACCAACTCGAAGCAGTGAGCAAGTTACTTGCCTGATAATGTAAGAAAAGGAGTGCTCAATGTCAGTCAAAAGCAAGAGAATAATTTATTCGCAAAGCCGTGACTATGATAAGACCAGCAAAAAAAGCAGATGCTCTAATATTAACTACTCTGTCTTTTGAATCGAAAGGATATTGGGGATATCCAAAAGAATATTTCCTAATATGGAATGACGAATTGACCATTAACCCGGAATACATTGAAAAAAACGATGTGTTCGTCGTTCAGGATAATGGCAAAGTTGTTGGGTATTATTCAATAGTTGAACTCAAGGATGACATTGAACTATCCGGAATCAAAATTGAAAAGGGGCATTGGCTTGAGCATATGTTTCTTTCTCCTGGTTACATTGGACGAGGTATAGGTACAAGCCTGTTCAACCATTTGCGGAAAAGGTGTGAAATTAAGGAGATTGCCGAGTTAAAAATATTGGCAGACCCTAATTCCAGAGGATTTTATGAAAAAATGGGGTGTAGGTACCACCGGGAATACCCTTCAACCATTGCAGGGCGGACCACGCCTTTCTTGTCACTGAAGATTAAGAATCGTTTACCAGGCAGGCACTAAACCGGACCGTTGAACGTTGGTGACCTTTTCAAACGTCTCCGTGTCGCTTGCTTTTTGACATCCTTTCCACCGGTGATTGGGTTAGTTCAACGTTGAGCAAAACAATAATCAGGATTAACTTTAGGCCACCTTGAATAATTGTATTTTCGCCCAATATAGGCGTTATGCTTAAAATTTTATTCTGGGCATATCCGGCCTGTGGTAAAATCTTGCACATGCCTCGGAGTCTACGCTTACCTGACCTTGAACGAAAACCCTAATTTTACAGGGCACCCTTTAAATGAAAAAAATACGCAACCACTTGGCAACATTACAGGCGGCTGTACAGCGATGAGCTTTTAATAGAGAAGAGCCATGCCGAACTCAATATTTCCGGAAATGATCAGGGATCTCCCTCAGGTCGACATCCCTCTTGAAGGGCTCGTTGCCTACCTGATTCAAGGGGAAAAACAACAGATACTATTCATGGAGTTTGAAAAAGAAACTTCAGTGCCTGAGCACTCTCACGCAGCTCAATGGGGTGTCGTTTTAGAGGGCAGAATCGATCTGACAGTGGACGGTGAAATTTTGAGATTAGAAAAAGGTGATACGTATTATATCCCTGCCGGTGCCATCCATTGTGCCAAGATATACGCAGGATATAAAGACCTGACATTTTTCAACCAGGCAGACCGCTACAACAAGAAATAAATGGTCATAAACAACATGAGGGGAGTGTAATGTTTACAAAGGTATGTGGCCTGAAAACAAAAGAGCAGATAGACAAGGCGATAGAATATGGATATGACGCAATAGGGGTCGTAACGTACGCCAAAAGCAAGCGATATTGTCAAACCAATGAGGCCGTCGAATTGGCGAAGTATGCAAAAGGAAGGATTAAAAGTTTCGTGGTGGGGCTTACCTACAACGATGTTAAAGATGTTGCAGCTGCCTTTGATTATACGCAAATATATGAGGCAAAACAGGTGCCAAACTTGGTATTGGCATCAAAAGACATCTCTCCACCAAATCTGCATTATGAATATTTTGTTTATGACGCCAGCATCGGCAGTGGAGTTTTTAAACAATTTCCAGGTTGGGTCAAAGATATGGCCGGGAAAATCATAGTGGCAGGCGGGCTTAATAAAGAAAATGTATGCTCCGTCATCAAAGATATAAAACCATTTGGCGTTGATGTGTCGAGCGGTGTTGAGCGCAACGGAGTCAAGGATCTAAGGCTTATGCGGGAATTTATAGAGGCTGTGGAAAATTGCTGATGAATCGCTTGACTGACAGGATACCTCGGCAGGTGTTCTGTTTATCCTGAAGTTAACTGGAGGATGAATAAATGCCTTTGATACACAGGCCTTCTGAAATAGAACTAAAGAAGAACAACTCTCCAATTTCTCATTTTTCCTGGAAATCGAGCTTACAATTAGAAGAAATATCCAACTCAAAGTATTTGCATTTTGACATAAAGTCGTTATTCCCAGGCAAGTTTTCTTATCCGTACCATTTTCACCGGAATGCTGAAGAGCTATTTATTATTTTAGAAGGAGAAGCCACCTTACGTTCCCCAGAAGGATATCAGACAATATTAAAAGGGGACATTATATTCTTTGAGGAAGGGCCTTCTGGCACACATCAATTATATAATCATACTGATGATCAATTAATCTACGTAGACATACGCACCAAGGTCAATATTGATGTGTGTGAATATCCTGATTCAGGGAAAATTAATATTCTACCCGCAATGGACATATTTGAAGAAAGATCGAAGGTATCCTATTATTCTGGAGAAGAAGACGTTAAGAATAGGTGGCCAAAAGAACTGTTAAAAAAAGAATAAATCGTTAACAGTCAAATGCCGCTGACGGGAACTCCGCCGCTGATTTGAACCGCTGTCGGTTATTCCGGTTTGATCGCTGTAAACCTGCAAGCCGGATAGCGTAAACGTTATGTTTGGAAATAAGGATACTTCTCTACAATGAAAATCTCCGTAATACTTGCTCTCCCGGATAAAAACAGTTTCAACCACGCCATCGCGGCAACTGCTGTGGAGACGTTGCTTCAAAACGGGCATGAGGTCGACTTCCATGACCTGTATAAAGAGAAATTTGACCCGATCCTGCCGGCTGAAGAAATTCCAACAAATGCGCCCTTGCCGTCTGAAATCGAAAAACACTGCAATGAAATTTCAAAAGCAAACGGAATTATCATCATTCACCCAAACTGGTGGGGGCAACCGCCCGCAATACTGAAGGGATGGATTGACCGAATTATTCGTCCCGGAGTGGCCTATGAGTTTCTGGAAAACGACAATGGTGAAGGTATTCCCAATGGACTGTTGGTGGCCGAAAAAGCCCTTGTGCTCAATACATCGAATACTGAA
This sequence comes from Peltospira delicata, assembly GCA_034780715.1. Lineage (NCBI taxonomy): Eukaryota > Metazoa > Mollusca > Gastropoda > Neomphalida > Peltospiridae > Peltospira > Peltospira delicata. Next base: position 3,907 of record JAVCKW010406660.1, on the reverse strand, counting down.
ACTGAAAGAGAACAAAATCTCTTTGGCGATCCCCTTGAAACCATATGGAAGAATTGTATCTTTGATTTATGCGGCATAAAGGATTTCAGTCGAAGAATGTTCAATATTGTCGTTGTGAGTTCTGAAGAACAAAGGAAAAAGTGGCTGGAAGAGGTCAAGCGGAGTGTAACAGAAAAATTCGGCGAGAACAGGTAGCACAGCGGGGGCATGTTTTTCTTTTTCAGAACGTAGACCGGGAAAGAGAACGTGGGGAAAAAGCAGGAGGAATGATGCGGTTTACCTTATACACCTATCTCGAAAAACATCCCGTGCAGATGAAGGCTGTTCAACTTTGGCTGAAACTGAACCTTCCAGTCCCCTCACCCATAAAACGACAACTTGCCAATGAGATACATGCGGAAATGATTATTCGCCTAATGGATATCCTTGTTAAGGACGGCGAGTTAACTCTAGAGAGTGCGCTTCGAGTGCATTTCGAAATAGGAAAAGAAATCGCTGAACAGGTGAAGAAATTTTTATCCGTCAATCCAAACGATGCTGCAAGCCTTTCAGGGATCATTGATTTTTTACATGGCCTGCTTTTTATTTCCGGGAAAGAAATCATTGAAAATTCACCGGACAGGGCGGTCTCTCATTGGCGAAAATGTCCTTTATCCCACCAGCTTGCTGACTTGCAGGAAGGAGGTGGCCCTTATTACTGTCATCTGTTCCATGAAATGTATAAAGGGGTTTTGTTTAGCATCAATCCAAATGCAAGAGCAAATGTCCTAGAAGCGACCCGCTCACAGGGCTATGCATATTGTTAACTGCAAACCTGGATTGAGCAGGATGCTTAGGGTTCGATCCGAAATAACTGCGCATTCTGATAGAACCCTTAACTGCATGGGACGAAAGAGAACTGGAGGAAACAGAATTGGGAAATTTATTAAAATGTCCTGGGCTTGAACAGACTCTGGCTGTTTTTCCTGAAGAACTTCATTGCCCTGTATGCGGCAATGAAATTGAAATATGGTCGGACGAAAAGAAAGGCAAGTGTTCAATCTGTAATAAAATGGTTGACCCGAGACCGCCGGAATATACTGACGGCTCACCTCAAGAAAAACAATTTCAAGTTACGGTCAAAGAACACAATGATGCAGCAGGCATAACATTGTATTACGAACAGTATGAAGCCGTCATACCTGTTTCTTCTTTTGATCATGCGAAAAAATACAAGATAGCATGTGAAGCCTGTCGTAAATTCGGGAAGAATTTTGCGTGTCCGCCGCACAGTCCTTATTTTCCTGACTATCTGGAAGCACAACGGTATGCAAAAGTTTTGTGTATCAGAATGCCGCAGGAATATTTCAAAGACATAATCCAGGAGAAAATCTACAGGAAATGCTTCAGGACAGCCAGAAGCATCCTGGTCGAGGAATTATTACGTTACAGAAAACAAGGGTACCTGGTTGCCGGGTCGGGTTTTTGTCTGGCCTGCGATGTCTGTGCGGTGGAGCAGGGAGCCGCGAAGTGTAATAAACCAAGTAAGAAAATCTACAGTCTCGAATCATTAGGGATCAATCTTACTGCACTAACAAGCCGTTGCTTTGGATTTGATCTTGAATGGAGCGCCAATGAACAGGCGTCTGATTTTGTCTGTTCGTTAGGGGCGGTGTTTACAAATGAAAACGATAGAGCGTGAAGAAATTGCTTGGTAAAGTAGCCAAAATACTCCTTGGCTGTATAGGCGTTCCTGGAGCATTCTTTTTTCTGATATTCATCCTGACGACAGGGGATTATCCTGTACCCAAGACAATATCAGACGATTCTGGCATTCCTCATGTGACAATTAACGGCGTAGTCTTTCATGCCCAGACCTTTGGCGACCCCAAAAATCCTGTTGTTCTTGTAGTTCACGGAGGGCCGGGCTGGGATTATCGGAGTTTGCTTCCCTTGAAAGCTCTTGCAGATGAATTTTACGTCGTGTTTTACGATCAGCGTGGAACCGGTCTTTCCCCTCGAGTTGATCCAAAAGAACTCACTCTGGAATCATCTCTTAAGGATCTCGACTCCATCATTGATTATTTTGCCAAGGGGGAAAAGGTAAACCTTATCGGGCATTCATGGGGAGCGATGCTTGTTTCGGGCTATATAGGTAAACATCCAGAAAAAGAGGGTCATGTGGTTTTGGCAGAGCCCGGATTCCTTACAACCGAGATGGCAAAAGAAGCGGGTATCCGTTTTGGACCTAAAATGGAAGTGGATTTTCTTTTCCGTGCTGCGCAAGTGTGGTTTCAATCCCTGCATATCAAAGGTCCTGATGAGCAGTCTTCTTCTGATTATTTTCTCGGTCAGGTCGCTCCATATGCAAATCCGGAATATTATTGCAACCGAGTTGTACCGGAAGTGGGAGCTGAACACTGGTGGGTCGGCTCTGTGGCGATGCAAAGTATTCTGCGTGGAGTAATGGATGCAGAGGGAAATATTGATATTGACCTGAAAGAAGGTGTTGATAAGTACACAGGTAAGGTTCTTTTTATTGCCAGTGAATGCAATACTGCAATTGGTACGGCCCATCAAAAGAAACAAATGGAATTTTTCCCCAGCGCAGAACTTGTCGTTATTAAAGACAGTGGGCATATGATGTTTGGAGAACAGCCGATTGAAAGCGTCAGGGCTGTCAGGGAGTATCTACGAAAGAGTAATAGCCAGAATACCTGAAAGATGGATTGATTAGTAAAAATAGTGACAAAACGTATAAAGGACAAAATCACCTCAGAAATTCAACCACTACGTTCTCCTGCCGGTTATTGGTGATGGTGGATTTCAGAAAAACACGAAATATGTGCAAATTCAGAGCAGCCACAAAAAATGACTTTGAAGGTATATCCAAGCTCACTCAGAGTAAAGAAGAACTGTTTTTTGTTTATCCAAGTGGAAAATACCCGCTTACAGTGAACCAAGTTCGAGAGCTGTATCAGGCAAGAAAGGAATTAACCATAGCAATTGATGGAAATGAAATTATTGGTTTTGCCAACCTTTACAATTTCAGATCAAACACATCTGCGTTTATAGGTAATGTAGTTATTGTTAAAAATCGGCGAGGTAGAGGACTGGGGAAAGAGTTGGTTTCCTATATGATAAAAATGGCCTATGAGAAATACCATCTACAAGAGGTACGGATTTCGGTATTTAATGAAAATGCGCAAGCATTATTGTTGTATTCAGGCCTTGGATTTACTCCATATGCAATTGAAGAAAGAAAAAACCTGGAAGGCAATAGAGTTGCACTTATTCATATGAAAAAAATGCGTAGAAAGGGTGTCTCATGAAGGAGCCCCGTCCTCTCCGCGCAAAAAGCAGAGGCTTGGGGCAAGGGAATACTGCAGCAGAGCAAGTAAAAGAGATATCCCCTGGAAAAAAGCATTTGGATGCCGATGTGATGCAATTTATAGATTCATGCCATGTCATGACCTTAGGGACAACAGATAGTACAAGCGTATGGACAGCGCCTGTTTATTATATCTACCTGGAATCTGGATTTTATTTTTTTTCAAAAGCAACGTCCCGGCATATACGGGATTCTGAAAAAAACGGTATGGCATCCGCTTCCATCCATCACAATCCTGAGGGGTGGTCTGATATAAAAGGAATTCAGATGGAAGGTATTGTTAACGGGGCCGGCTGGGGAAAAAAATCGACACAAGCCTTCAGCGCGTATATGAAACGGTTCCCATTTGTTCAGGAGATTCTAAGCACGTCTTTTTCCGGATCACTTGAGGATTTTACAGATCAGTTCAAGGTGCGTTGGTATATGTTTGTTCCCGAAAAAATAGTTTATCTGGATAATAGTGTCAAGTTTGGTTTTCGACAGCAAATTCTGTGATCAGCGGGAATAAACACAATTATGCGTTACAAAAGCCTTAAA
>JAVCKW010405549.1:7849-18522 GCA_034780715.1 Peltospira delicata | reverse complement strand
ATCATCATCATCATCATCATCATCATTATTATTATTATTATTATTATTATTATTATTATTATTATTATTATTATTTGCACTGTTTTAATAACTTGCGTGATTTTTTCTTTTGACCATCAGTAATGTTGACCATTACCTTGTTTTGATACCCAATAGCCGATTTTATTTGTTGTGCTGGGGTGTTAGTAAACATTCATACATTCATTCATGCGGATGGAAAGCGAATTGGGAGCGTTAAGCGGCACTGGCGCGGAAAAACAACACACAGAATGTGTTCGGCAGACGGCAAACCATAATTACAAAACATATATAAAAAGCCGTTTCTTATCCATGTATTTCTTTTAAAATAAATAAATTTGTCACCTCCATCATTATCATCATCATCCAGCGATGATCAAACCATTCTGTTACTCTACCTACACGAATAGAAATATTTTATTTAACGACGCACTCAACACATTTTATTTACTGTTATATGGCGACAGACATATGGTTAAGGACCATATTGATAATCAGAACGGAAACCCGTTGCCGCCACATAGGCTACTTCTTCCAATAAGCAGCAAGGTTTTTTTTTTTTTTTTTTTTTTTTTTTTTTTTTTTTTTTTTTTTTTTTTTTTTTTTTTTAAATCCAATTCCCCATTTGGCCGTAAATTCAAAATTGTCCACTACATTGTCCCCCTGTCTCGGACTCAGTCACTGGCCATGCAAAGAGACAGCCCGCGAATGGGCGTGTCTGAAACTTCAGTGGATGTAGACACGAAAATGCGTTTCCCTGTCCCTGCCCCTGATAAAATGAGATGGTGAGTTCACCAAATATTTCAGGGAAGAAAGATATAAGAAACATATGGCAGGCTGGTACACAAGTTGAAGTTGGATGAAGAGAGATTCAAGTAACAAGATATAATTCTTTATTAATATTTTTGAACTCTACATCCAAAACACACATAATACATGTCATGGAAATTACCCAAGCGACAAGCGTCAAAAGTGCCGCCCGAGACAGTGTCTCATTGAAATAAAAAATTACGTTTGAATATTGCCGCTCGCGTAATTCCTGACGCCCGTGTTTCACCTGGAGTGTGTTCTTAGCATAAATCAGTCTACATTTCGGTTGTGATAGCGGTAGACCTAGAACAGGGCTGCGTTAAGTAGGCTTAGTATCAATCAAATCAAATCAAATCAAATCATTTATTTCCATTATGAATCATGCAGAAAATTACATGAACATAGGCCTAATAATAATAATGAAACCATGGTAGACATGTTATAGTGTTACATAACATTCTAAAATAAACTAGTTTTATACATGAAGATAAAATAACATAGCATCAATGTTCACCATCAGCGTCATAATTTATATAACGCCAACACAGTTTCAGTTTTAAATATATGCTTTTTACGATGAGATTAGATTAATTCTATAATCAGTGCTTAATTAGATACGAGTAATCTACAACGAAGCAGAACATAACTATATCCTATGCATAGACCTATGCAGTTTTATGAAGAAGAGTTAGGCCAATGACGTAAAGAGTTAGACCTACTGTTAGTGATTGACAGATAGATTACCAGTAACATAAAAAGTATAGCTTATATGGTTTCAAGTATTCAGTAAGGACATTTCATAAAGTAGGATACAGATTAATGATATCTGTTTTTTTAGGGGAGGGGGACTGTTATTGCTCAGCATATAACACACGAATAATGATGATAATAAACGAATTTATTGTTAATTTAATTAGATAGTAAACGTGATACACTAGATGAAAATGGTGCGGCAACGCCAAGTTATAATAGTTCACGTTAAATGGTTTTGTGTGCGTGCGATGTCTAGGAGTTATAATATTGCAGTCTTTGCAATATCTAAAAATAATTTTAATTATTTTTAATCATTTAACATTTAGACTGTAGTATCTAATTCAACCAGCTGTCAACAGTGAATTGGACTTCCTGAAAACGGCTTATGCACAACAGGCCTACTAACGTCCCAGTAAGTAGCTTTATCTAAACTGTATTCTAAATCCTTTTACTGATGTAACAATTCACACCCACTAAATATATCGCGTCTTCTTCGCTAGATGATGGTGGATTTCGTTTACAATGTAGTGTATAATAAGTATTTGATGATATAATAGTCATAGACGTTAATGTGACAGCTCGCAAGTAAATAAAACGCACAGTTATGTATTTGAAGCTCTCTTTCCCCGGATATAGCCTAGCCATTGGCTATACCAGGGTCTGTGCCCGCGAAAGGACGTATCTGAATTGTAAGTGGATATAGATACGGAAATACCCTTCCCTGACACTGTCCCTGTCTCTGTATTTGTACTTAAATATTGATTCTATAATACACATATTCCAGATAATGCAATTTTAAACAAACATTTGAACTGCTTAGGTCTAGCGATGTTGGTAATACAGAAAATATTTTGATGAATCACTCGCCGCATTAACTTGTTTTCAAATAACATGCTTTAATAAGGTCGGAATTCCGAGTGTGGGGGTGGGGGGGGAAATGTTCTTCTGACTGGAGGAAAACAATTGTTATTTGTTTTAGAAAAGAGACATTATTTATCTAATTGTTTGAATAACTAGGCCCTATCTCCTTACATTCACTACACAAAATTACTTCAGTAGACAGGCCTATAAATCATTATAAATGATACCATGTTAAAATGAATCCTATAATAAGCGATGTTTTATAAATGTATTTATTTGTTTACTCTCTCCCCTCCATGCTCTCTCTCTCTCTCTCTCTCTCTCTCTCTCGCTCTCTCTCTCTCTCTCTCTCTCTCTCTCTCTCTCTCTCTCTCTCTCCCCAACGATAAAATACTATGTCCTACTTTATACCTAATTATTATTATATATTTTTAATTCCACGTGTCAATAAGCCTATGTGTCCGCATGCAAGATATACATAGACTATTTTAATATACACATATATTTGTTGAATATTGTTTTTTAAAATGCACGTTTCCAACTTGGGAACTAGATTTTCAAATGACATCATTCTACCGGAAGGTTTTTAAAGAACGTGTGAATTATATTTGACTGACGTAGGCCTAAATATTTGGCTAACTAATATATAATTTAATAAAAGGGTAATTTGATTAACCTTCTTATAATTATTTTCTTAGTGGATGAATTGAGTTTATAACTGAATAAATGTTCGTGTACAAACTCCTGAAAAATAGGTGTTTGTGGCATGTTACGTTATTCTGTAGCACTTTCTGCGCATTGTATGGGGGAACTCCAAACATGAAAATGGTTTGACATGGATGAATCGCATGTTTCTAGTGGTTCTGGGTTGTCTGTAAGTATATAAAACATGCAGAATTGAACTTACTTAAATTAAAGTATCCACACGCTAATGCTTGGTGCAGCAGTGTTTTTATTTGCAATTTTATTAGCTATTTTGTTAAATGAAAGACTAATTGAAAATAACGATTTAAGTTTCAGTTGACATTGTCACATTTCCAATCTCAAGGTTTGCACCTACTACAGTAGGAGTAGTTGGTCACATTGAATGAACTGAAAACATTCTATTTATAATTTCATATATTATCATGGGTAATGTGTTAATTTATTCAGTTATTTTGATTTGAAACCAACATGTTCAAATATTAAAGCTTGTTTTGTGGTCTCAACATTGTTACATTATTCACTAAATGCAGGAAAGTGATGGATGGACTCAATAGAGAAGGTTCCACTAATAGCGATCTTCTTGGTACAGTTACTTTGAACATGTCTTTGTATGTTTATTTTCCGAAGGGTTTATTTCCAGTAAAATATGCAGACTGTTTAATTGTAAACAATGATAACATGATTACTGTGGTAGGAATCCGCAATATTTCACCCCAATAGCCTTTTAACCCCACTTAGTTGTCTGCCCCCTTCAGTCCCCAGTGCATTACCAGTTCATTCCCAATAAATAGCCATTTCGACCCAAGTTAATTACCAAAGCACAGTCCTTATTTGAGGTGCTTGTTCAGTTAAGAACACCTTAAATTCATCCCAGGAGCATTTTTAAAGACCTCCTGAACTTATTTTAACATCACACCACGAACAGCAAGTTATCCATTTTCCTCATGGATGTTTTTGAATATTAACTGATTTTGTATTTGAAAATAAAAAAATAAAAATCCACCAATGTAAAATTGAGGTAATTGGGCATTTGTTTAATTTTTATGTTAAGATTATTTCATGAAATGTTTAACCCTTTGATCTAATAATGATTTCAACCTCAACCTATGATCGTGAGTGTACCAAATGCATGCTGGCTTTTCTTTTACATATTGCATGCAAATTATACCAGTAACAGTAATTCACATATCTGCACAACTTTTGGTCAAACAACCTTTTAAAATATTGTTTCCTATAGAATGCTAATCGTGCACCTGGAGATTTTGAGGCAAGTGATTTGAAGCTCGCCTGCTATTTTCAAATATGAAAGACTAAAAGCAGAAGAGAAAGAAGAATACAGTTTCAAAAAGCATTTGACCATTAAATGAAACATCTTTCCTCCAGGCCATATTGGAAACTGTGATTTTCCTGTTGTAGGCAGGATTCTCATTCCAGCCAGTACTCTACAGTATGTGTATCAATGGCCATAATATGTTATCCTGCCTATCAAATGGTGCATATAAAAGATTCTTTGCTGCTAATAAAAAAGGTATTTTGTGGTAAAGTTATCCTTTCTCACTGTCAGTAATGGTCTTTAATCATGTCTGATACCATATAACCGTAAATAACATGTATTAAATTCCTGGTTAAATAGTATTGAGTACCTGGTTAAATAAAGAACTTCCCTCTCTGTTGCAGGCACTAGGTGCAGGCAAGCTGAACCCACTGGACAATGAACTGATTGAAGCCCCTGAAGATGAGGAAGATTTTGATATTTTAAATGATGAGACATTTGGAGATATACCTGCAGGTCGGTAAAACATGACACATTCAAGTACAGGTGGATCTAATCTGTTTACATCCTCAATAGTGACATATTTGTTGATTGGAGCCGTATTCACAAAAATGTGCAAGTTGCATTTTTACGCATAACATAAATTTATATCTGAGACGATACTGACCAGTGGTAACATGTAGATTTAAAATTTATACCAAGAGTACTTTATATATTTTTCAGTAAGGATCTTTCTTTGGTTAAAACATGAGGGGGCAGCCATTCACCACCACCACTCCACTAAAAAAAAAAAAAAAAAAAAAAAAAAAAAAAAAAAAAAAAAAAAAAAAAAAAAAATTTACACAGGCCAATTTTGTATGACTTTTTGCCAGTTTTGGGTAATGTCCAACCACTTGGCTAATTCATTGTTCGGAAAACAGCCCAATTTATTACCAAATTGCCTTTTTCAATGAGCTATCCATTCCTCATGGCAGTTGTCACGAACTACCATTACTGTCAAATGAAAATGCCAAGTAAAAATCACATTTTAAATTCCAAAGTTGCAAGAGTTTTTGACCGATATGAACAAAATCATGTGACCTGATTACTGGTTTTTCATATATTTTTTTTACGCTGTGAGATACTTTTGTTGTTGTTGTTACATTGCAGTGTGTACAACCAGTTGATCAATAACTCAAAATGGCGGGTAAACAAAGACGCGTGCACATTTTTTTAACAAGGGTGACACAGAAAAATAAAGGAGGATGCAAAAAATAAAGGGGGTCACAGATAGTGAAAGGGGGGTGGAAGAGAGCGGAAGAGTGGACCAGCGAGAACCCTGCCTTGGTAGTGCTAGAATTTTAATAAATGTCAATAAGTAGAGGATATAATGTAAATGTCCATAACAGACAATATTTATGACATGAATGCCTAAATTATATTTCCTAAGTGACAGAAGTAAGTGAATGAAATGTGATAATTTAGGCTTGAATGTCATGAACATTGTCTGTCATGGACATTTGTTTGTTATGTAAAACTGTTTTACTAATTAAACTTTTCACCTAAAATTTACAACTGAATTAATATAAATGATTAAAAATCTTCTCGTCAACTCTGATGTCGGCATCAAACGATCAGAATTATGTCATTTTGTTTTAGAATGAATACATTGATTGGTACAGCTCGACTGAACTACCCATTGAAATTAACTGTTAAACCAATTCTCAATATTTACAATTAAATTTTGTTTTAAATATATGTCCCCCGTTATGGCTCACTGCTGGGGTAATAAATTTGAAAATTCTTGGCCATACTTAAAATTCACTGTAATTTTGTAATTATTTACTGGCCAAAGTCTAGAAATAACCTATCGTGGGCATTGAACCATTGCATTCTAGAAGCCTTGTGTTTATTAACTTGATTACCTTAATATGATGGTTCTTGATTATCACTGGACTCAACATTCTTACATTGGGGTGATCATTTGTGTGTTTTTGTAAAATTTGGGAAGTCCCATTACATGATTTTAAGATTTATGGTTCAAAATACACTTTTCAAGAGTCAGTGAAAAGCCTGATGGGTTATCGGACCAGTTTGAGTATCAAGATACAATATGTAACATGATTATCTACTATGTTCACAGAACCGTTTGACTGGCAGGAGCAGCACGAGAGGTTTGCTGAGGAGCTGAGTGGCAGCGGTTCGTTTTACGACTGCCGCCAGAATGGCCACACTGGAAACCGGACTTGTGACTCGGAGTTTGACACCCGAGACAAGAACTTCATATCACAGGAGGTGTGTGTCGTAGCATGTTATACAGCCTTCATTTCATGTCAGACTCTTTACCTCATAATGTTGTTTTTAAATGGAAGTTTTCAGATAAATTTTGATAGAAAAAAGCAATAAATGAAAGTATGCAACTAAAACGAGGTAAATGTGAAACAACCTATCATTTTGTATTAAACACTAAAAAATTGAAAATACTGAGTTTATTTCTGCAGATCTCCCCCATAACAAATCAAAGCGTTAAGCTAAAAGACTAGATTTAAAAACAACATTAAAAAATTTAAACCCAATTAAAATGCTTCTGAAGCCGATAGAACTTGTTAATAAAAATGTGGAGTGCATTGTTAAATGAAAATAAATGTTATTTTTTATATTTTATTATTATTATTATCATTATCATTATCATTATTTTATTATTATTATTATTATTATCATTATCATTATTATTATCATTATTATTATTATTATTATTATTATTATTATTATTATTATTTTAATTATTATTATTATTATTTTAATTATTATTATTGTAGGAGTTCCTTGAGCAGAGTATCAGCCAGCTGGTTGTCGATGACGATGACACATGCCCTTCAAACAGTGACCCAGCCATTGTCAACATATCTGCCAGTCGAGACATCCCACTGACATATGTAAGTTAACCACTCGTGTCATGGGGTCTTGTATTAGAGGTCAGCTGTGTCTTTTGAAATAAGGCAAGAGTGAAAAAAAGACAAATAATATTGCCTTTGTGTGCTATTACAAATACTGCTGTAAATAGAGCTAACAAAATTGGAAGGGGGGTAAATTTGAATCTAAAATGGTTTTAAATTCATTGTATCAAATATAATAATTACAATCCAAACAGTAAACAAGTTTTATTTGTTTAGTGTTATTTATACATATTTATTTAACTATTTTCATTAATTGGGTTTCATTTATTGATTTAATTTTAAATGTTTTAGTATTTTGGTAAATTTTCTACTTGTGAAAACTAATTCTGACTTCGTAGCTCACTATAGGAACATTAAAAAAAAAATCTTACCAACACTGATTAACAGAATAAAAATGTCTAGGTTGTTGGTTTAAAAACAAGCCCCCCCCCAACAAAACAAAAACAAAAAACATTGCAGGTGTGTAATATTCAATTTATTGTAAGAGTTGTGTGTTAATTGGTTTTGTTTCAGAAGAAGGAAGCTCACTTGGAGAGTCTGTTTGGTCCGGCATCACCGCCATCATTTCTCGACACCGAACACCTGGTAATACTCCTGTCTCGTAAACTAGGCTCTCACTGCAGCCAGTGCTCCACAGCTGGTTTAACAGGTTATGTCATGGGATTGTGTACATATGAAAGATCCTTTAGTGCTAAAAGAAAAAAGTAGCCCATGTGATGGCAGCAGGAATCCTTTCTCATTGTCATATGCCATATAAGCATGAATAAATGTGTTGAGTCCATCTTTAAATAAGATATTCTTTCTTTCTCTGTTTCCATATGGTCACTGCTAATTTTTCTCATGTTTTATTTCCCAGCACGTCTCATATACTGGTGACTCCATGCATTAAAATTGTCTGATTCATGCACATTTATCACCATCTGCTCATTTTGTATTTACAAACAACTCCTGTTGATGTCTGTTTTTGTTAATCCAGTGGTCTTTGCACATATTTCATGGACACTTTGTATTTATTTGCAAATTCTTGTCTCCTGTGATGTTAAAGCAAGCAAAAATCACATGTGCCTTGTGTTTTATTTCAGCTGTCTCCGACGAGCAGAGACATCTGGGGTTCACCAGCCGGTGATTCGTCTTTCCAAAAACCTGTTGACAACCTGCAGGCACTGTTCAACTTCGCCAAAGTGGCCAACAGTGAAGGCCAGCTAGCCAGTGTGAGTGAACACAGCACGCAGGACATGTGCGCACATGCATCTCTCTCTCACACATACACACACATATCCAAATCCATTGACAGTTTGCAAGGGTTGTTAAACTTCGCGAAGATGGCTAAACTATTAGAAAAGGTGCAACCTATCAGTGTGGGCTTATTCACAGGAAAAGGAACTAATTTTTTTGATCTGATTAAACTATATAAATAAAATAAATTACATATTTGTAATTAATATTTTAGTAAGAATGTAATCTTGGTAGGCAAATGTAATGTTTTTATGCCCAATAAATTTTCACATCCACTGGCATAACCAATTAAAATACTAGAAGGCCTGAAAAGATGAGAAACAAACGAGTGCATTTTCCATGTCAGGTAGCCACTAGGCATTTTTTAAATTTAATTAAATCTAATGCCATTATAGCTGTTAATAAAAATGTGCTCAATGCTCTGTTAAATAAAAATTAAAGTTTAACAATTTCCCAGAACAAAACGGATAAACTATTGGGCGTCACAAAGAGGTGTATTATTTGAAGACAAGCTGTGATACGTGTTGAAATGTTTTGTCTCAGAATGCTGCTGTAACCAAGTCCAAATCGGCTGTACCTCAATCACCATCACTGCCCATGTGTGCTCCGACTCTGGCCGAGATTGAAAATCAGCTGCTGAAGAAGAAACCAGTCAGAGTGATGACTGCTGAAGACTTGGAGCGGGAACTTCGCGGCGAGACGGCATCGCCGACAAAACACGAAGAGCTGTCGATCCGCCCGCCAGGTCCCTTTCATATACATCATCAACAGCAGCAGCACCACCACCACCACCAGCAGCAGCAGAGGCTACCATTCTCCATGCCAGTGCCAATCCCTCCCATACAGAGAACCGTGGTGCAGAGTATTCCACAGGTTAGGGTTGTGTGTGTATAGTTTTAATGAATATTCTACTGGTCAGAGTTATGTTTGTTTGGTTTAATAGAGTATTATACAGGTTAGGGATTTGTTTGTTTAGTGGAATATTCCACTTAGAGTTATTTATTATGGTTTTAATGGAATATTCCACAGGTTAGTTATGTTTGTTTGGTTTTAATTAATTTCAGTATAGAATTCTGTTACAGGTATTAACAACTAATACATTTCTTGTTAAGCTGAAGGTTGTTCCAACCAATAAATGCACTTTTTGTTCTAATGAAATTGAAACATTACTTAGCTTTCTGAATCGATACAACATACTTCTTTTTCTCATCTTCACAATATAAACAAAAATAAAAACAGTGTTTGACTTTGTGTTATTTGCTAAAATTAGTATAAATAAATGTAGGATGTAAAATAAAATCCAATAATTAATTATTTTAAATAAGATTTTTTTTTTTTTAATATCAAATAGAACAAAATATAATATTTAATGGAATCAAATATGAACATTTTAATAGAGAATGGGCAGTGTATGAGCGACTGTTCACAATATTATTAGTAAAAATAGGGCCAAGCTTGCTTTCACAATTTAGGGACTTTAACATACTGTTTTTTAAGGAGATGAATCGGGGATCCCCAACCCTCACTTCGTCTATGATTCTGTAACTAATAACATTAAAAAAATTAATGAATGTTCCACAGGTCAGGGTTATGTTTGTTTGGTTAGCCAGATTTTTAACTGTTGATGATATACAGTGTTACCTATGTTTGCAGTCTAACATTGGCTTCAGTCCGATCTCGCACTACCCTGATGGGCGGAACTCGCCTCTTCAGTTCGGAAGTTCTCCGCTGCGCAACCGCGTGTCTCCAGTTCCCACGCTGACTCGCCAGTCTCCAGTGTTCATTGGTAAAACAGGTCTTATCACACAACACAGTACATACCATGTACTTTTACTAATTTGTCAGTCGCCAGTGTTCATTGGAAAAGCAGCTGTTATCACACTTCTTTCATTGTCACACCCAACACAGTACATACCATGTACTTTAATGCATCAGTCGCCAGTGTTCATTGATTAATCAGGTCTTATCACACTTGTGTTTCATTGTCACACACAACACAGTATATACCATATAGTTTAATACATCAGTCGCCAGTGTTCATTGGTTAAACAGGTCTGATCACACTTGTGTTTTATTGTTAC